>NJDD01006515.1:38932-49151 GCA_002245505.1 Calephelis nemesis | reverse complement strand
GAGGGTAAGACATGATCGTAGCCTATAGACACCATAAATGTTACAGTTGCGTCGCTGAACTGCTGTTGGAACATTAGGCCAGTTGTGCATGTCTACCGCTACCCTACCTGGATCGGAACATGATACTGTCCTGTCAATATGGCGACAGGAATAGATACTAGTAGTAGTATCTTCACGCCCATATCCGCGACGAAACAGAAGAGGCACAACCAGTGCACACACGACTTGTCGAAGACATTAAGTAACACAATGTGATAGGTGGCAAGCCTATCGCCAACTGTGCACATATCCAATCCTCATCGTTAATAATAGATAATTAAAAAGGAATAACTAAATAAAGAATAGGTATGGTAAGTCAAATTTTTATCTTATTAGAAAACATTTTTTTTATATTATAGGAAGGCAAACAAGCAGACGGATTTCCTGATGATAAGAAATTCACGCCGCCTAAAGAAACTAAAGATGGTAATGGTGCGCTGCCAACCTGAGGTCAGGATGTTAGGCCTCAAGCAAAAGTAAGTTTACCGGCTACCTTACCCTCCCAACCGGATCACGTCATGACGTTATGGCGGCAGGAATAGGTAAGACGGTGGTACCAATCCGGGCGAGTCGCTGCAAAACTCTACCACCTAGTCAAATGTCACGGTGTTGGTGACGGTAAACCTATGCTCGCCCTTTACGAGCTGCCTGGCAGGAAGGCAGGTGGTCTATTCTGCAAAGGAGCCCGGACCAACACGTGGAAAACATAAGAGATAACAAAAATTTAACGCGAACAAAATCATAGGGAGCTTTAGATCATACATAATATACATATATGCAACATATAGATATATACGACACACTACTTATGGTAACAAACTGGTTTACAATTAGCATTCATGTCTCATGTTTCTGATTTCTTTATTCGACATTAGATGAATATAATATGCTAGAATGTATACAATTCTAAAGAGAAAGTTTATGTTCGCTAAAACTACACTTACTGGAATAATTTTCTGAAACCGTTATTTTGATATTTACTAACAAGTTTTTTATTACCCATTAACAAGAAGTTATAAATAGTGATATTATGTATGACTGTGCAAGAATTATGTAAAATTATTTAACTCTAAAAGATGCAAGTTTAAAAATTTTAACCGACTTTGAAAAAGGAGAAGTATTATTATTAGTATTATTTGACTCATATAACGCCTCTATGTATTCGCCTTTATGGTCTAGCGGTCTAGGTGTTGGACTTGACTTCATGATGTCCCGGGTTCTAATCCCCGGTCGGGCAACAAAAAGAAAAGGTTGTATTTCCAATTTTCTAATAAAAAAAATGTTTCTAGCGATTTGATATGTACCCGGTTGGCGATAGGCTCGCCACCTATCACATTGTGGGACCTAGTGTCTTCGGCTAGTTATGGATGGCCCTGGTTGTGCAATTGGTTACCCCTTCGGGGATATAGGCGTGAAGACACTCTTTAAGTAGCTTACAGGAAACCAGCAACGGTATCGTCGTAACTAAAACTTTTTTTTATGAAATTGGAAGGCAAACAAGCAGACGGATTTCCTGATATTAAGAAATTCACGCCGCCTAGAGACACCAAAGGTGGTAATTGTGCATTGCCAACCTGAGTCCGGGATCTTAGGCCTTGAGCAAAAGTAAGTTTACCGGCTACCTTACCCTCCAAACCAGAACACGTCATGACGTTATAGCGGCAGGAATAGGTAAGGCGGTGGTACCAATCCGGGTGAGTCATAGTCAGATGTCACGGTGTTAGTGACGGTAGGCCTATGCTCGCTTTTTACGAGCTGCCTGGCAGGAAGGCAGATGGTCTATTCAGCAAAGGAGCCCGGACCAACACGGGGAAAACTAGATGAAAAATAAACTGGGATGAATACTAGATTGTAGAGTTTTGCAATACAAATAGAGATTATTTTCACCGCGTTTACTTTTTTCTTTCGACATAACCTCAATTCTCGTTATCATATCCCAATCTGGAGGAAGGATAGGATCTGGATAGGCATTTATAAATTCAAGCAAGCCTGAGGTTAGCAACGCACTATTTTTATCTAAAGACGACCATAAAACCACAAAAAACGACAGGTTGCACTCCGGGAGTACCGGCAGAAGTGAAAACTTGAATATTCACGTTGTGCATTTTTGATATTTTGGAATGGTTAGTGAATGATTTTGCACGAATTTCTTTTATTATCAGTACGAAAGTACTGTCACTTATGTGGTAGAATATAATATTCATTTATTACGCTATCGTACACGAACATGAAAATACGAACATTCGCGCAAGCGCCCTGCGCCGTTTTACGAATTTTTTTGACTTACTAATCAAGTCACGTGTCCTGACGCGAATTTATAAGTTTTTACCCATTCCGAAATAAGTGCGCAACGCCGCTAAAGAAGTTTTCCATTCAATAAACTGCTTGTTTGTCTTCTAACCCATAAAATGTTCCACGTCTACGTATATGTGACGTAAAAGAAACCAAACATTGGCTTCAGATAAAGAAATTCCACAGATTTTAATTGCATACTTTCACGTATCATTTTATCGTGGATTCCTAAATTGGCATCACAATTTCTCCGTAACATATTATTACCATGAGTAGTTCTAGTTTTCTTCAGCTAAAACCATTCACTTTTCTATTGAAATACGTGATGTTCCACACCAGTAGATATATGCATAATAAATACTCGCAAATCAAAAATGGTACCGGACAGTGATGGTAAATACTGAAGTGGTATCCATCGTCAAACGTATTCTTTCCACCATAACCTCAATTCATAAACGTCAATAAATAAGTACCTATTTGAAATGAAAATAATTAATTTTTTTATTTATTTGTATGATATTAGATGACAATCAAGCCGACGGATTTCCTGATGGTAAGAAATTCACGCCGCCTAAAGACACCAAAAGGTGGTAATGGTGCGTTGCCAAACTTAGGCCGGAATATTAGACTTCGAGCAAAATTTAATTTACTGGCTACCTCATCCTCCGAACTGGAATGCGGAATATTTGCGGAATATGTGTGATAAGAACTAGTTGCAGATATTTTCTCATTAATACGTATCGATAGGTATTTGCTGCGGTTGCGACTGCCTATTAAACTCATTTAGCCCTCTTAAATACCCATTGAGGTGATGATTTTAAAACAGGTTTAGTAGGTTTAACAGGAAATAAGAACAAATAAACACACATACTTTCAAATTCATATTCATCAGAAGGTAAGCTATCAAGTCGTTACCCAAATAATAAGAAACATGTTTATGAGTTTCGTGTGTTGCTCTGGGTTCTCAGTGTGAGGTCATCTGCCATCTTCCCTGGCAACTCGTTAAAGGTAAGCAAAGGCGAAACGGTTCATTACCAACAAGACCACAGGTGGTAGAGTGCGGTGAAGCAACTTTCCCGGGTAGGGATCCATTGCCTTACCTATTCCTGTCGCCATAATGACATTTTTATATCCCGTACCGGAGGGTAAAGTATCCGGTAGATTCCAATAATTAACCTAACAATCACAGGATAGAGACGATCCTACAACATCTGTGGTGTTTAAAGGCGTCAATCATCTCTTACCATCAAAGGAGCCGCTGGCTCTTGGTTTTTGGCATTAAAAAATGTATAACTGTGTCACTATAGCTACCAATGTCAGCACTAACAAGTATAATATCAAGAACTGAAAGTAAGATATTCAATTATTTAATATACTTTTTGATTTTATTTATTTCACTTTACAATATGTCTTCATTTATGAATAGTTCTACTATATCTGAATTATATTTAAATTTATTAACTAACAGCAAAAACCACGTAAGCACATAAAAACAAAACACACACAAATACACAGGCACATGCACACACATCTAAAGCACATACGTAAGTACGAGTATATTTCCGGAAAATTAAATCCGGGTGGTAGAGTTTCGCAAGAATCGCTCGGATCGGTACCACCGCCTTATTTATTCCTGTCGCCATAACGTCAATGTTTGCCGTTGATGTGTTCCAGTTCTGAGGGTAAGGTAGCCGGCAAGCTTCCTTTTGCTGGAAGCATATCATCCCTGCATCAGGTTGGCGACGCACCATTACCACCTTTGGTGTCTCTAGGCGGCATGTATTTCTTACCATCAGGAAATCCGTCTGCTTGTTTTGCTACCAATATCATTTATTTTTTTGCTTATACGTATGTAATTTTATGTTATTTGTACACTATCACTGTCATTTGTCCTGTAATATTTTGGGCCGTAATAAATAACCTATGCAAAAATGTGACGTTTATTTTATTATTAACCTATGGTAAAAGACAAAAATAATTGAAGAGTTTTACAGCAGCTAAGTTTACAACTCAGCTTTATCATTACCTGACAGTTAGTGACATTGGATCAAGTATACCTATACCTATAGAACTATGGAAATATTTTAATAACCTATGGTTTGTGAATACCTTCAACTTCGAGATGAAACCATGAGTTCAACCATAACTTTCATTTTGATCTAATTTTGTCATAAAATAATAACCACAGCCACCTAGTTTTCGTACTATATCTGTAAATATTCTAATAACATATATTTTCACACCAGTGGTTTACGCAAATTTAAAAAGTAAATACTCGTGAGATCTAATTTTGTCATAAAATAATAACCACAGCCACCTAGTTTTCGTACTATATCTGTAAATATTCTAATAACATATATTTTCACACCAACGCGAACGGTATGCCATATTACGCAAATTTAAAAAGCGAACATTCGTGATTTTTTTTTCTCATTAAAGCGATTTCATTTTTATTTTATAATTAATTAAAATATTTTTCTACACGGCCATGTGAAATATGTGCCGAGTTTTTACTGCAATTATTCTTGCTACAACAGTTTTTACATTCAATGTTAGACGACGCGTATATAAATCATGGCAGCCATGATATAATTAGCTTTGTTGTAGTGAGATTTAATAATAGACCTTGCTTTCATATCGTAATATACTTCGAAACAACATGAGATTTTCACTCGAGATTTGTTATTCATATCATATACCATTACGATTTCAAAATAAATTCAGATTCAGATTCAGAATAATCTTTATTCACATGAACCATACAAGTGGTATTTGTGCGCGTCGACATTTTTTAAACTACCACCGGATCGGAATCGCGGCCTCACACTGAGAAGATCCAGCGAAAGAAACTCAGCGGGCTTGTCTTTTTTTCAATAATAATATTTACATTATAATCTAGATTAAAATTACTAATTACAATTTGATTTTAACTTAAATAAAAGGTACAAAAAATTACATTACAAATTGCAGTGGGAGATTAAACCTCTATTCCCAGGCATGTTCATCTTCCAAATACTCTGAGACCGTATAATAGCCTTTTTGACATAATTTTGCTTTGATACATTTTTTAAACTTCTATAAATCTTAAAGAAAGAAAAAAATTCGCCCCAGACAGGATTTGAACCTGTAACCTTTCGTCTCAAGCCGACGAATGCTCTAACCAATTGAGCTACTGAGGATTCAAGTCCCGTGGCGAAATTTTTAATTCCTTTCTAACCCGTTAACGCGGGTAGTTATGTCCTACAGATACACAAATCTGAGTACCCACTAAATGAGTTCATCACCGATGAAATTCACATTTTTAGAATGGACATAACTTTCGTTTCTTGCATCGTATTTTTATTTTTTTTAGCACTTGCCCTGTGCGTGCTAAAAATTTTGTCTGGGGCGAAATTTTTTCTTTCTTTAAGATTTATAGAAATTTATCCCACGCACAGAGCAAGTGCTAAAAAAAATAAAAAAATAAAAATACGATTTTTTAAACTTATTTATAGGTAGATCTCTAATACCAATGGGCAGCTTATTGTAGAAACGTATACATTGACCCAAAAAGGATTTACTAATTTTACGGAGACGAGTTTTGTACGCGGTTAGATTATTTTTATTCCTCGTATTAATATCGTGAACATCACATTTTTTGGAAACATACATAGATTTTTTTTAACATACATTAAGTTTTCATAGATGTATTGGGAACTGAAGGTTAAAATATTTATTTCTTTGAATTTTTCTCGGAGGGAATCCCTTACTTTTAGATTATAAATAGCTCTAATAGCTTATTTCTGTAATACAAATATAGTATTTATATCTGCAGAATTTCCCCAAAGAAGTATCCCATAAGACATTAAACTATGAAAATAGCTAAAATATACTATTCGGGCCGTTTTAACATCTGCTAATGTTCTTATTTTTTAACTGCAAATGCTGCTGAACTAAGCCTATTTGCCAGTTTCTCAATATGAGGGCCCCATTGTAATTTATTATCAATTGTGATGCCTAAAAAGACAGTGGATTCAATCAGATCCAGAAAATGGGAAAGTAAAGAAAAATTGGTATTTAAGCAGATTCTATACTTGTCTTTTTTTTTAATAGTATGCTGGTAGCCTCGTGGTTTTTACAACTTTTTTTCTTTAGGTTTTGGCAATCACATTAGTATTTTGCTATTAGTCAAGTAGAAATTTGCATCAAATTTACAGAAATCGGGATTCAAATATAATAAGTCATAAGTCGTCAGTAAGTCATGTCAGGGTCTTGGGTAAAGCGGTGGCCTCATTACTTAAGCTCATGTAGTGAGATTTGGCGGCAATAAGGGGAAATTCTCGATACACTGATTTCTTTATGATTATTTCATTTGTGAACTTTCACTGAACAAAATAATACAAAATGCGACCAAAATTGACTAATTTCACTCATTATAAATACCAAATTCAATAATTATAAAAAAATTTCGACCATCTTTTCTCTCGATGGCGCCAAAACTCCGATTTTACAACTTCACCGGGCTTTATTTATGCTTGTCATCTTCGCCATATGGCGTTATGTAAAGTGTAGATTTTATGAAAAAGTATGAGTGTATTTTCTCAACTTTCACTTGTTTATACTCGTACCTAGTTAAAAGCTACGTTAAAAATGCAAACTCTAAAATTTTAACCTTCTTTTCCATTTTTGTCCAAAAACAACTGAGTCGATTATGATGTATCTTTGAATAAAGAGTTCAGAAGTTTAAACTATTTTTTATATTGGAGTTTTAAATAGAATAGAGATTCACATATATACAGGGAAATTATTATACCGCAGCGTTAAAGTCGTGGCATACCAGAGGTTAAAGAAGTAAAAAGTTTGTTTGATTGTTTGTAGCCAGTAATCTTCTAAAATACTAATGCGATCCTAAATAATAGTAACTGCATTTCCGAGTCTGGGTGTTTATTAGAAACCTATGTTCTGTTATCTTTTTAAGTATTTCTATGTATAAGAATAGTCGACTAACACCGATAATTTGCTTACTTTGGGGTTTGATTCTATTTGTTTATCCAGTGATATTTATTATTATTAAAAAAATAGTGATTAAAGTTTTCAGATATTATGGTTGAACAAAAACTTCAGTGAAAATTTTTTTGTCCTACCAAGAGCGCATGGGTCGGCTAGTATTTGAGAAATCACCACAAAACTCTATAATTGTCTTATTGTTTCTTTCCTTTTTTAAGACATTATTACTTACTTTATATAAGAACTTTAAAACCATGTAATACATATTATATGGACTGTTAATACTGATAACAAATATTTACATGTCGCATATTGCTCATATAAACATAAATCTAAGGTATTTTCAAATATATATTAATAAAAACCAGATCAATTAACAATATGCTTGTCTTTGGTAAAACTTATAGTTAACCAACTACTAAAAATTTTTGAGGTAATATTTTACCTTCATCTTTTTTATAGTTGACTGGAAGAAATTTCAGTCAATAGAGATAAGTTCGTTTTTTATACTTTTGTTATATTTATATTCAAGTTAATTATGTATTATCTGTTGTGTACAATACAAAATATGAACAATAATATTTTTATTACAGCCGCCATTACGTCGGCACTTGCCGTTGACGTTCCGGTTTGGAGGATAAGGTAGCCGGTATACTTACTTCTGCTCGAGGACTAACATCCCGGCCTCAGGTTGGCAACGCACCATTACCATTTTTGTTGTCTGTAGGCGGCATGAATTTCTTACCATCATGAAATTCGTCTGCTTGTTCTGCTTGTTTTGACTTCGTTTTTGTGGACTGCACTATGTGTATGGCAACCTTAACTGTCTATGGACATAATCTGTTACAGCCTTCTCAGTTCTCTGCCCAACGCTGTAACTGATAGAATAAACTGCAAACGTGTTGCAAATTTTATAAACTGAATAAACAATTTGCTCCATATTACTTTTTTTATAAAACAAAACCAGTCCCTCTTTTAATCCACAGTAGAATAAATTATTATAAAACCCGAGCTCCGGAAATTATGAGAGAGCGATGACAGATTATGTCCATAGACAATTAGAGTTGCCATACATGTTTTTTTGGTTTTCCCAGATATTATCCACTTGTCACGTACAAAAAGTTGCGTGACAAGTGGCAGAATTAAGCGACAGTGTAAGTTAATTGAAAATGGCGGCTTATTTCAAGCGTGGGTCGGCACAATGCTGATCCTGTTAATGATGACCAAAACCATTTAGAAGTCACGATAGCGGATCCTGTTTTACCGCGAACTGTTATACTGTGACGACTTTTGTAGATACTTGTAAAATGTGTTATATAGATATATACAATAAAAAATAGTATAGGTATCATATCATTACTATTATTGTAAATGCAAAATTTTTGTTTTCAACCGTTTTAAAAAAGGAGGAGGTAATAAATTGGATTGTGTGTTTTTGAAGTGAAAACTTTTTAGAATGGTTAAAAACTTCTAAACTCCCGTCAGAACACGTGACCTGATCGAGAATGCGTAAGACGGCGCAGGGTGCTTGCACGAATGTTCGTATCCTCATGTTTGTGTACGATAGCGAAATAAATGAATATTGTATTCTACCACATAAATGATAGTACTTTCATAGTGATAATTAAAGCAGTTCGTGCAAAATTATTCCCTAACCATTCCAAAATATCAAAAATGCACAACGTTAAAATTCAAGTTTTCACTTCTGCTGGCACTCCCGGAGTGCAACCCGTGGTTTTTTGTACATTACGCGATTACTCTGTCAATAACGATCCGTTTTTAATGGTTATTTTGCGGGAATGTAGATCACAATTCTGAGGTAGTGTCGTAAAAACTTGATGACGTTCCGGTTAGCGGTTTTTGAGACTTTTTGTAAGTGATAGGTCAGCAAACAAGCGCCACGGGTCGGTGAAGGTAGGAGACTACCGTCGCCTATCGTCAGCATAAATGTTTAGGTGCGTTGCTGACCTGTGCTCGGGATTTTAAGGTGATTTGTATTGTGCTAGTCTACCGGCTATTCTACCCTCCGGAACAATATTTTTTATTGATCCGAGGCCCATCACAATTTGTATTTTTTTTTTCTTTTTAGGAGGGTTAGCCAATTAGGTAGCTGGTACAAGAGATTTTAGGATTTTAGTTTAAGTTTTATAATAACAATAACTGTTTGTGTGCCTTTCTGTACTATTAACAATCTAAGAATTCTACAGAGGTGGAAATGGTTTCTTAGCCACGCCGATATACATTTTTTCGACAACTATACATAACGTAGGTACCTATTTTATTATTTACTATCAGTTTCACCCGTGCGAAGAGAACTTCTATGTTATTAAATAAACCCTTCTTTTGAATTACTAAGTTATAAACCTTCTTCTTGTCACTCTATCTATAAAAAAACCGCATCAAACTCGTTCTAATCATACATAATATGGACTGACAGCAAATAGCAACTTTGTGTGATAGAGAAGTTTAGTATGTGTAACCTTTAACTGACTTTAAACTTTATCTATATTAATGACAAGATCGTTAAATAGATATGTTTTGATGACAAATACATTGATATACAGTAGATAGACAACTGCCGCTTATCTTTTAAACAGTAAATAAAGTATGTATGACTTTTCTTGCCTAATTAAAAACAAACATAAAGACCAGTGACAAAATATTATCGAACAACAAAAAAGATTTAACAAATTCTTTTTTATCAATCAGTGTTGAAAATGTTAAACAACCGGTGTTATCAAGATTGTAATAAGATTAGTACATGTTTAGTAATAAATATACTACATTTTTATATAAAAACCGCTAAACTGCTTTTAACGTATTTATATATAATAATAATAATAATAATATTAAAGTTTTATTTAGACCAATTTGTCTAGTTTTATTTAGTTTAGATTAGAAT
>NJDD01006515.1:17034-38310 GCA_002245505.1 Calephelis nemesis | reverse complement strand
CTAGTAATATATATACTACATTTTATGTCAAAACCGCTAAACTAATTTTAATGTGTGTATAAATAAAAATAGATAAGACCAAAGAGAAGGGCATAGGCTACTTTTTATTCTGATATTTCAACAGGATCCTGAACTAAATTTTAGCACGCAGACATCCCGCGGTTAATAGGTAGCTAGTTATAATATAAATAAAACAATAAAACAAACGAAATCTAAAACAATTCGGCTAGTTTTTTTACTGTGTTTCCGACCTTCAAAAGCTATTGTTGTAATTCGACCATATAAAGTACTCGTAATTATTACTCTGGTTATTCACAAATGTGTTGAATCAGCTTCTTAGTTCTTTTAATTTAACAATACAAAATTGACACACCATGCAAAATTGTGTTGAATAAGAAACAGTTCAACACCCTACACGTTGATACTTTCAAGGACAGTCTTATCGGTGAATAATTATTAGTGAGTGCACGTAAATTGCTTTTAGTTTAAAAAAGAAAACTTTCGATAAAAACTAAATTTTAAAATTTAAAAATAGAACACAACTATGCAAGACAGAAAATATTGTGTACTAATTGAATTTGTTAAAACAGAGCAGTAGCAGTTTGGACTCTACATTAAAATAGAGTCGTTAAAAATTGCTATTGCTACTCACCATTTGAGTTAAAATAATCATCTTTATCCAAGATATCATGCTGAAAACCGTAAGCTGGAAGCCATGCATGAGAGCCTGGGGGCTCCGGCCAATCCGATATGCGAACCTCTTCCATTACATACACACAACACTGCACTTCACAAACGTTTACACTAGGTTAACACAAGCATGCGTAGTACCTCGTACGTCCATTAAGTTGTCATTTAGGACGATAACGGTGGTTAATAGTCCGGTGTACAAGTACACTTTCACAAATCGCGTACAACCGCGAAGAGATGCGAGAGCGAACTGGCGCGGTAGTATGGCGGCGCGCGCGCCGGCCGCGATCTCCCCGGTGTCGGCGGTGTCCCTCGATTGGTTCGTGTGAACAAACTTTTTCAACCAGTTTGAACTTTTTGCAGACGCTCTTTGCCTAAGTTTCACCTAGAACGCGTGAAATCAAACGAAACGATGACAATAATGATACTGTTTGTATCCAAAAGGAATAATGTTACAATAAATTGTTACGGTTAGGAGTATTAATGTTTTAGAATGAATGAACACACTTTATCACTAAACATTTTTAAATCGCTGTTACATTAAATTTTATTTAAACAACAACTTTAGTTTAAATAGTATTTTGGAAGAGTTAGTTGATGTTTAAATTTCAAGTTCCAACATCTTTAACAAAAATATTAATTGCTCTACCTATTTTTTATTATAGATTGTTATTGTGTACCTAATAATTGATTAATTAAGATTGTTATGTAATAATATAAATATTCTTAAGCCCCGACGGAAAAAGAAGGGTGGAACAAGTTTGTAGAATCTGTGTATGTGTATGTCTGTGGCGTCATAAAAGATTTTTTTTTTTATAAAATTAGTACTAAATTTAATTAAATAAAAGATTTATATTTAAATGCCTGTTTTTTCTTTGTGAGGTGATTGACATGATTCTTAGCTACAATTTACATACCGCACCCTCAGTAATATAAGGGCACTATCCAAAAAACTACTTTTTGGGAAATCGTGTTTTAAGATACAGTATTTTTGCCGATAATATCATGTGTTAAAATAAATATAATTACCGAGTTATTCTTATGTTTATTCTCTTTCTGCTAGCACTAACCAGTAGCGAATCATTTTGTGCCTTTATCATTCAAAATCCCAGTCGTGTATGGGATTTTAAATGTGAAAATTTTGACTTGGGCCCTTATATTACTGAAGGTGCGATACAGATTTTATCGTGGTTATTTTAAAATTAATAATTTGCAGTTGTTGCAGTAGTACTATTGCTGTCAGTTGTAAGAGAAGTTAAGTCACAACAGTTCTTCCAGATTTGCCGTATTTTCAGAACACCATACTACCTACTCCGGTCATCAAACCTACCTTAGGTTTCGCCAATGTCACATTCGATAACCAGAGCCTTTACCATAAGTTGGTATAGATTACTTTCAGTAAATTACGTGTCGAAATCTATGACACTTTTGGTCTAAAAATGTGTTTTCCTTAGTTACCGCTAGAGGCGCTGTCCAAAGTTTTCATACAAATAATTTACAGAGGCGGTAGCGAGTATAGTAAACTTGACAACCCGAAAACCCATGGTAATGACCCAGGTATCAAACTTACTTACGAGGTCATAGTCATAGTTTGACAGCCGCACAGTTAACGATTGGAAAGTTTTGGTGCCATCGTGAATGAAGATGGTCGTATTTTTTCATAATTATTGAATTTCGTGTTTATATCGAGTGAAATTAGTTAATTTAGGTGGGAATTAGTCTAGTTTTGTTCAGCGAACGTGCACAAGTGAAATAATCATGAAGAAATTAGTGTATCGCGAATTTCCTCGCTGCCCCAAACCTCATAGACAAGCTTGTGTAAAGAAACCACCGCTTTACTCAAGGCCCAGACAAGAATTTATAAACAACGATTAAGAACTGAAACAAAGAAATAATACGGAAGACGTGGTTGTATGGCCTGAAGGCTTTTACCTGCCCCACAAAGGGGCGAATTAAATAAATAATAAATTAACAATTGGATTATCTATATTTGGTGACGTCATTGCGTATAATTTTTTATCGATTGGAAATATAATTAAAAACCGTAACACAGATTTTACTGTTATGATGTAGAGTTCAGATACAATTTATACGATCGCGATATACCAAAATAAAACAGTCAAATTGAGCAAATTAATAGTAGAAAAGTTATTACTTTTGTTGATATGAATTTGCTCAGTTGTTATTATACTCATTTCGGAGTATGTTAAGTTATTTATCTATTTTAACATACTTCTACATTAGTACTTGTTACTGTTAGACTTTGTATACGACTCTACTTTAGTAAGAGCAAAACTTGTACAGTTGTAGAATTAACATTTTAGCTCTACAAATTTTGTAACAGGCCATTTGCTTGATTTCATATATTCGCACTATTTCTTGACTACCATTTCACAAATCGGCAAGTATTTCAGTATGTTGATTTATAATTCTCCCTATATAAACGCGATACTATGTATTGTACTTCCGTATGTATGTATATTCCGGTTTTTGTCACAATTTTTAAATAAGTTTTATTGAATTTCGGCATATAGATTAGACCTCAAATATAGGCTACTTTTATCCTGATATTTCAACAGGTTCTTGCGAGAGAACTATGGAATTTTATTGCGTAGCTTTTACAAGATCTAGTTATACATAATAGTATAAGAGCCCATGAATGGGATTTTGAGGATTACTCGTGAACCTCAGATAGATGATTTAGAGATACCTTCTACCTTTGTTAACGGTCTACGGGTCTTACTTTTACGGTATTTGTCTACGGGTGGCTCTAAAACTTTAAAAATGATGAAGATTTTGAGCCTACCAGTTTTTAATTATTTACATAGATCATTCATAATTAACAGAGGTGTTTAAAAATTATACAAAAAACGCTCACGTCATAATCTGACGCGCTAGAATAACTCCTGAAATCCCCATCTTGGTCTATACCTAACCTAAATAGCTTCGTAATAACATATTAAAAGAATGCTTTGCTGTTAGATAAACTAGAATTTGAAATGTCACTAGGTGATAGAGTGTTGTGCTGAAACTTGGACTAATCGCTACTTCCGTCTTATCTATTCATAACTGCTGCAGTGCTTGGCGTTGTCGTGTTCCGTGAATTTCCGTAGTAAAATTACAGACACAGCCCAAAGGTCCCAGATATTTAATAGCATTACACCTACATCTGTGGTGTCTATAGCAGACGGCTGTCTTTTATCATCAGGAGAGCGTCCTACTTATTCGCATGATATTACAAAAAAAAGAAAAGAAAGTAAAACAAATTCTTTTGGTTTTCACGATGTGATACAATGGCTAAGTAAACTAACAGTGTTTCTTCACATGTAAACCAAACATACGTATTCGTAGAAATACACATTCACATGAATCAGAGACCTTACTACAAGTCACACTACGTGATTTCGGCGCTATACTCGCAAGTGTCCCCGTAAATTATTTGTACAAAAAAAATGAACAGCGCTTTTAAAAATAACGAAATTCACTATATATTTCGATAACTTACTAGGTGGTAGAGTGATTTACTAGGTGGTAGAGTTTAGCAGCGACTCGCCCCGATTGGCACCAACGCCTTACTTATTCCTGCCGCCATAACGTCATGACGTTCCGGAATTCCGAACCTTCCGGTTCATGATGAACCGGAAGGTTCGGAGGGTAAGGTAGCCGGTAAACTTACTTTGGCTCGTAGCCTAATATCCCAGCCTCAGGTTGGCAACGCACCGTTACCACCTTTGGTGTCTCTAGCAACTCATGATAAGGAAAGAGATATTAATATTCGAGACTCAAATGCTAGTCTCAGTCGTGAACTTATTCCTCATGGTGGTCCCGGCCTTTTTTTTGACAAAATGAAGTGAAAAATATTTGAAATTGTGCATTTTCAACTTTCTAATAAAAAAATGCGTTGCCCGGGATTGGATATGTGGCCGGTTGGCGATAGGCTTGCTACCAATTACATTGTAGGACTTAGTGTCTTCGTGTGTGTGCCTCTACCGACCTCTTCGGAAATATGGGCGTACAGATACCTTTAAAAATATAGGCCAAATGCTGTCCTACCAAATAGCTCGTAAGAGCTAGGTATATTTGACACTAAAACTGAAAAAAACCACTAGGTAGAGTTTAGTACTGTCTCATTATCTATTCTTGCTAACGTCAGTGCTTACCTCTGTCGCTGGTATAAAAGAGGATTTTGTAAATCCTTAGGATAGCTCCATTACTAACTTTAGTGTTGTTATGTTTTTAGCTCAAGCTCAAGGCTGTCCTGATGATAAGAGATAATTGCGGCATTTTGACAAAATATATGTTGTAGGTATGTTGATATCTTGTGGGCAAAGTATTTGACCAATTGTGAAAGTCTATCGGCTATTCTTCCTTCTGGACCAAAACATAATACTGTAATTATGACATCAGGAATGCCTAAGGCGTCAAATCCCTACCCGGAGAAGTAAATCTTGTTGGTAAAACCCCATTTAACTTTTGCTTGCCTCTTCCTCTCTGCCAGGAAGGCAGATGGTGTAATCTAGGCAAGAGACCCAGATTATCACGTCAAATATGTGTGGGTGGTGTGTATTTCTATTTTCTGACCACTAATATACAATACGTCAGGCGTCAATTTATCAGACATTCAAGAAGACTCATATTTTGAAAGGAAAAAGCACTTGTACTGTTTTATTTATTATAAAATAATAAACTGTAAGTGATACGTTAAACAGTATAAATGTTAACTCATTTAAAAATATGAAGATTTGGAAGTTTTATCAAGCGTCGACGATAGAAAATATCAAATATATTTAAAAAACCCCACACGATTTATATCGCTAGACAAAATACATTTACTACTCTACCTATCAGACACTTGTTAATAGTTGTAAACATATAATCAGAATATGTAGATCGTATTATAACCCTAATATTATAATTGATAAGAAAGATAATACTTTTATCACCATACATTTTTGTATACAATAAATAGGTGAAGACAGAACACATATCATAAACTAAAAATCAAATATCGTAATCTTATTACTCTTATTTATTTTTGTTGATAACCTAATATAGTAATATCACTATTGTGTAAAAAAACAAAACAGTTTAGTGCCTTTTTCTCCATGCGAGTATTTTGTCACGTTCTTCGATATTTGAGAGATATTAACAAACATGATTATTTATATATTACATACTAGTAACCCGCCCCTGCTTTACATGGTTATAAAATATACATGTAAACCTTCCTCTTCAATCACTTTAACTTAAAAAAAACTGCATCAAAATCCTTTGCGTAGTTTTAAAGATTTAAGCATATAAATGGAGATAGGGACATAGGAAGCGACTTTGTATTATACTATTTAGTGATATAAAAAATCAATTGCTGTTCATTATTTTCGCTAAAACTAGAGAAGGGCTGAACCGACTTGGATAATTTTGGTTTTGAATTATATGTCCAAGTCCAGGGAAACATTGGCAGGAAACTAGGAAAAACAATATTTTAAGTTTTCCCACACACACTGAACGAGTGGAACGAAGTTCGCCGGGACAGCAAGTTCATAAAAAAATCTAATACTTATGTAACATGCAGTTAGTAGCGACCTCACTCGCATATTCTAGTGTTTTTATTTGTTTATTGCGACAAAAAATGGCCAACTTTTCCTGGTAGGTAATACTTTTTTTGTGTTGAAAATTTTGCAGTAAGGAATTTTCGGTGTTGGATATGACTTCACGCCATCTCGGGTTTAATTCTCGGGGATGCAATCGTATTTTTTTTAATTTTCTAAAAAAACAAGGTTGACCGGGGTTTGATAAGTGCCCATTTTGAGATAAGTTTTCCACCATCTCATTGTGAGACTTAGTGTCTTCTTCTAGTAGTGGGTATGCTGATTGTACCTGTGCCTATTTGCCTGTGTTGCTGAAGATTTTTTTGAATTAACTCAAGAGTATTCGTAGAAACATGACAATAAATTTTTGGGGTTATATTAATTAATTAATTATATTATTGGGAAAATATCAAATATATTTCAATAAGACCTTAGACGATTTGTAAATTGTTAGACAAAATATTATAATAATTGATAACAAAAATAATACTTTTATCATCATCAATAAATTTCTTACCATCAGGAAATCCGGCTGCTTGTTTGCCTTTCATTATCATACCCCATACTTAGAATTAAGAATTAAAATATTTTTTTTATCTACTGTCTATATATTAATAACCTATCTGCAGATAAAGATAGGCCTCCTAGAGTTTTGTTTCTAAGATACTTTTGTTAATCCTTAAAAAATTACAGCGGTTACCTGGCAACTGGTCTAAAATAGCACGATCTCTTCTCTTATATAGGTTATTATTATTGGCCATAAATCCATAAGTTTAGGGACTAGATTGCGCGGTAGACATTTCCTAAGTGGAAAAAAGTGTCCCCCTGTAACTTCTAAAATAAAAGAACTATAATACTAACATACTCAAAATGAATATGATAATATATCTTACTATTGTAAACTTCCAGCGAAAATTGGTTTGAACGAGAGCAAGAACTTTTTTTGTAATTTATATTTTTATTAATGTGGCTTTTATTTTGATATCTAGTTAGGTTAAATCTTTCATGGCTTTGGCTAAAAGGTTTTCATCATGCTATAGTTATATTGTTCTTTAGTTGAAATAATAACATTCCGTCATGTGTAAGTACTGTGTGTTTGTACTGAATTCTAAGTGGTACATACCGATTACGCCAATAGACTACGAATTGAATTAGCGTTTTACAAGACCATTAGTTTATACAATCGTGATTTTGCTTGTTTAATATATTTATTTTTAAATACCAAGTTCAAAAATATTCTGAATGAATACTTATTTTTTTCGATGCATACATTCCTTTTTCGTATAAAGATAAATATGCACGTACTTTAACCTAAGTCCTTAATTCGACTGCAAATTTTTTTGTTATTTTATAAATGTTACGTTACTGCTAGGCCAATAGCCAACCGATTTTGATGGTTCTTTTTTTAAAAAAAATAGGTCAGGATTCCAAGGTGGTCCCTTAGTTTTCTCGTGATCCAACTAGTGATTTTTTACATCTCTAGTCTGTTGTCCTGTCCATAATTGTGACTATTGTATGGGTACCTAAATGTACAGTAACTCAATAACTAGCTATAGCTAGTAAAAACTATGAAAACTAAGTTGATGATACCCAATTTTTAAATAATAAAAAAAAAAGTAACTTCACGCCCATATCCCCGAAGAGGTAGGCAGAGGCACAACCAGGGCACCCACGACTAGCCGAAGATACTAAGTCCCATAATGGGATAGGTGGCAAGCCTATCGCCAACCGGGCACGTTTCCAATCCCGACCAACATTTTTTTTTAATTAGAAAATTGGAAAAATCCAATTTTCTTTTTGTTGGCCGACCCGGGATTCGAACCCGAGACCTCATGCAGTCAAGTCCAACACCCGGACCGCTCGACCACAGAGGCGACAAATAATAAACAGCTATGGTTTACCTTAATTATGCACGTACCACCTCTGTGTACTGCTTTTATTGTACATCTCCGTGTTGGTCCGGGTCCCTTTTGCTGAATAGACCATCTGCTATCCTGCCAGGCATCTCGTAATATGCGAGCATAGACTTACCGTCACTAACACCGAGACATCCTACTAGGTGGTAGAGTTATGCAGCGACTCGCCCGGATTGGTACCACCGCCTTATCTATTCCTGCCACCATAATCTTCCGTTACATTCCTTCCAATGCTTGCCGTTGACGTGTTCCAGTTTCGAGGATAAGGTAGTCGGTAAACTTACTTTTAGTTAGTAGTTTCGTTAGACTCGAGGTCTAACATCCCGGTGCTTACCATAGTCGTGTTGCGTGTATGAGTAGAATGCAAAAGCCAAACTAAAAAAAAATAGATTTTAGTTGGCAACGAACATCACCAAGTCTAGTGTCTACGTGTATTTTTTATCAGGAAATCCGCCAGCTAAATTGTTTTCAAATTGCAAACAAATCGCTAATTTGCAATAAGGCCGCCTTTGTATATCGTTTAATTTGTAAGCATTTAATTTTATGTGTTGTAATTTCTAAGTATTTGGTATACAATAAAGAGTTACTGTTTTGTAAAGAGGAAGTTAGGTTTGACCACTAAAGTTTAGGTAGTATAGATTTTGTTTCTTTCACAGTACGCAAAACAAACTACGAAACTGTTTTTTATGTATGACATTAAAAGGCAAACAAGCAGACGGATTTCCTGACGGTAAGAAATTCACGCCGCCTAGAGACACCAAACTCACCATGAGTTGCCAACCTGAGGCCGGGATGTTAGGCCTCGAGCAAAAGTAAGTTTACCGGCTACCTTACCATTCAAACCGTAACACGTCATGACACGCGGCAGGAATAGGTAAGGCGGTGGTACCAATCCGGGTGAGTCGCTGTGAAACTCTACCACCTAGTCAGATGTCATGGTGTTAGTGACGGTAAGGCTGTGCTCGCCTGTTACGAGCTGCCTGGCAGGAAGGCAGATGGTCTATTCTACAAAGGAGCCCGGACCAACACGGGGATTAATTGTGTTTTTATAGTGTGTACAGCGAAACAGACATTCAGACTTCCTTTAGGGAGAAGCACATGCCGTTCATATCCACCAAGGATTTTTTACAATGCAAAAAGAAATAAAAATAGCACTTAAAATTTAAGTTTCTGCTTTCTTTCTATTTTTTTAAGTATCTGCTTAGTTATGTACTTAAAAACAATGTAGGTAGGCCCTTATAAAAACTATGCTTACATTTTTGCTCTTTACTATCAAAAGCAGATAATTAACATCCTATGGACCCCCATTTTTTGTTCACGCAAACCCAGCAAGTCTCCCATGGAACACTGAGGGTCTACCTGGATCACTTTGGGAATCACTGACTTAAATTAAAACTCTTCTATAACCCCGACAAATCCTACAAACAAACAAAACATTTTCAAACAAAAAAATTGCATCGAAATCGGTCAATTCGTACAAAAGTTATGATGCCACAGATAGAACTCTCACACACAGTGTCAGAGACATACACAGACCGATTTCGATGCGGATTTTTTGGTTGTTAGAAAGCTGACGTAGGTAGGTAATTGAGATGGTTCTTAGCTACATATCATATAAGTTTTAACAAGGGGTTTTGACTATTTTTAATTTTTGCGCTATTCGTATGTTGAATTTTGTCAAAAGAAGGTTCTTATGAGGGAAAAAAATATAGGTGTAAACGAAACATTAAGAAAACTTTACTACATCATAAAATACTGGCTTTGGCGAACTTTGTTTAAAAAAAAGTATCTTGGCGCCCATATCCCCGAAGGGGTAGGCAGAGGCACAACCAGGGGCACCCACGACTAGCCGAAGACACCAAGTCCCACAATGTGATAGGTGGCAAGCCTTTCGCCAACCGGACACATATTCAATCCCGAGCAACGTTTTTTTTTATCAGAAAATTGGAAAAGACCAAATTTCTTTATGTTGCCCGACCCGGGATTCAAACCCGGGACCTCTTGCAGTCAAGTCCGACATCTAAACCGCTACGCCACATAGGCTAACTTCGTTCTATCTACTTAATCTAATTTACACGCAGTTGAACGAAATAAAAGTACCCTATGTTCTTCTCCTGGTTCAATGATATCTCCCCATCAATTTTCAGCCAAAAGGGTTAAGCCGTTCTTGAGTTGAGTTATAAATAGTTTAGATGTCATTTGATTGACATAAATGTCAGTACCTCAGACAGAACAAAAAAGGCACACAGCAAAGTCAGAAGAACAAGAAGTCTGATAGGTAAGCTAAACGTTTATTATACGTGAATTGCAATAGACTTACTTCACAGTTACATGGAGTCGTGTATTCGGCTAGAGACTTTTTTATGTGATAAATCTGTGGACAAACACATGGTTCTCCTGATGGTAAGATCGAATCATGGCCTACAGACACCAAAGATGTTATAAGTGCATCGCTATAGGGTGGTAGCTCATGAGCAAGTCTGTCCTACTCTCTCGACTGTAACACGACCAAACACTATTATTATGGGAGCACGAATAGGTAATGTGGATTCCTATCCAGGCAAGTTTTTGCTTGGCGGTCTATCAATGGCCTTGTTAGTAATGATGTGATATTTTCCCCGTGTTGGTCCGGGCATTGTAGAATAGACCATCTGCCTTCCTTGCTAGGCAGCTCGTAAAAGGCGAGCATAGGCTTACCATCACTAACACCGTGACATCCGACTAGGTGGTAGAGTTTGGCAGCGACTCTCCCGGATTGGTACCACCGCCTTACCTATTCCTGCCGCCATAACATCATGACGTGTTCCGGTTCGGAGGGTAAGGTAGCCGGTAAACTTACTTTTGCTCGAGGCCTAACATCCCGGCCTCAGGTTGGCAGCTCACCATTACCACCTTTGGTGTCTCTACTCTCTAGGCAGCGTGAATTTCTTACCGTCAGGAAATCCGTCTGCTTGTTTGCCTTTCAATGTCAAACTTAAAACAGTTTCGTAGTTTTTTTTGCGTGCTGTGAAAGAAACAAAATCTATACTACCTACCACTTTAGTGGTCAAACCTAACTTCCTGTTTATAAAACATCCCGACCTCAGGTGGGCAACGCAGCATTACCACCTTTGGTGTCTCTAGGCAGCGTGAATTTCTTACCGTCAGGAAATCCGTCTTTTGTTTTCCTTCCTATAACATAAAAAAAATCCTTTTCCTTTCTACTAACAGCGTAGTAATGATCCCATCAGCTTGAGAACCACAGACTCGATGTTGAGAACCAACATTGTCTAATCTGACCTTCCGTTAAAGTTTCTTCACATACCAAATTATATATATTCCAAATGATTTCAACCAGATAACCTAACACGCGATAACATCTTTTCTCATTATGTTAGTCAGCATCGGGATGTTTCAACCCCATCGCTGGTATTGGCCTAGTAATTTTGGTTATTGAATTGTTTCGTCAGCCATGACATATATCACTGAAATAATTACGTAATCATTCATTCATTCTCGTGAAGCGGTTTTGAGGGTAGGACAAACAAACTTACACATCTTCAAGCTACTAAAGCACTGTTAAAATTTTGGGTGAACTTTTTATTTATTTTTCAGCAAATGCAAGCCTAGTTGAGTCAAGCGAACGATTCACAAGAGTAGGTAGGTTAGGTATCCTACCTACTAGGTGTTAGATCAGGGGTGGGCAAATTACGGCCCGCGGGCCGGATCCGGCCCTTGGGAGGTTTTAATCCGGCCCGCCGAGGGTTTTTTAGCAAAAATATGAACCTCCTTAAAAAAATTAATGGTCGAAATGTTAAAACACTATTGAAATTTGAACAATTAAAATACTGAATCGATACTTCAAACATATATATTGCGTATTTCATATGTTATGATTTCATAAATAGATTTTATTTTAATAAAGGATTTTCAAATAATAAATAAATGCCTTATGTTATCGTTTTATAATCGTAATATTTACTGCTATTTTTAGGTGTCTTAATAAACCGGCCCGCCTCAAGATTATTTATAATTAACTGGCCCGCCACTAGATTTTTTTTTAATTTACCGGCCCGCTGTCAAAAGAATTTGCCCACCCCTGTGTTAGATAGATATTTATTAGATATATGTATAGATATTTATTTAGGACGCCTCGCAGCGCTCTATCCCATACATTGTGCAGAGGAGCATATTATGTCATAGAAGCAAGCAAATTATGCCAGGCAGCTCGTAAGAAGCAAGCTTAGGTTAGCATTTGTCGTTACCATCAAGAGCACTGGTGGAAAAGGGCTGTGCAACTACTTGCCTAGCTGGTAATCCACCGCCTTACTTGTTCATGCTACCATAACGTCATTGTCATGTTTCGATCCCAAGGGTAAGGTAGGGTTGCCGGTATTCTTGCACAATAGGCCTGAAACCTTAAAAACCTATTGTCTATAGTCCGCGGTGCTCTTACTGTGAGCTTGTTAATTTGCTTATATTCAATTCATTGGAGGTAGAGTACTGTGCAGCAACTTGCCTGGATTGGATTTCACCGTTTTACCTATTCCTACCACCACTATAACTGTGTCAGATCCCAGGACAAGCAACCACTAAACGGGATGCACCTATAACTATTATGGTGTATATAAGCCACGGTTTTTAACCTCTTACCATCAAGAGAGCTTATTTGCTACCTCACGTAAAAATTGTTTAAGATGCCTTCCGTCCAGGCTGAAGTAAAGATAAGAAATTCGTTTCAGAGATGAGCCCAGGAGTTTTGGCACCCTCGGGAGAAAAGACGGTCGAAGTTTTTTCATAATTATTGAATTTCGTGTTAATATTGAGTGAAATTAGTCAATTTTGGTGGCATTTTGTACAATTTTGTTCAGTGAAAGAACACAAATGAAATAATCATTAAGAAATTAGCGTATCGTGTATTTCCTCGTTGCCGCCAAATCTCATTACAGAGCTTGTGTAATGAGCCACCGCTTTACCCAAGAGCCTGACCTGACTTACTGACGATATATGACTGATGACTAATTATAATTAATTGAAATTGATATAAAATTCGATGCAAATTTCTACTTGACTAATGGCTAAATACTAACGTGAAGGCCAAAACTTAAAGAAAGAAGAAAGAGATGAGCCCACTTTTTGTTATTTCTTTTTATAACTTTCCATGTATTCAAAAAAACGACGGGTTGCACACCGGGAGTGCCGGCAGAAGTGAAAACTTGAATATTAACGTTGTGCATTTTTGATATTTTGGAATGGTAAGGGAATAATTTTGCACGAATTGTTTTAATTATCAGTATGAAAGTACTATTGTTCATGTGGTAGAATACAATATTCATATATTGCGCTATCGTACACAAACATGACAACACGAACATTCGCGCACGATCAGGTCACGTCCAGACTCGAGTTTAGAAGTTTTTACCCATTCCAAGAAAAGTGCGCAACGCCGCTAAAGAAGTTTTCACTGCAAAATCGTGTGTGAAGAATTAAAATTACAAACCAGCAACTAGTCATGTAAGAATAAATTTCTTGTCTACACGTATTACAAAACACCATTATATTTGAGTACGTATCCAAACATTAAAGATCATAAAGATCCACTCTCACCGTCACTTAATGATAACATAAACTTTTGCCTAAGCGGAACACTTAACCATAACACGCATTGTAATTGCGCCATGGTAAACAAAATTGATTACAGCTATTTATTTTTATCATATCACGCAATAGGTCACTGGGGTTTAAGTTTGGGTATAATTACACACTAACCCCCTTTCTAATAAAACTTACACACCCGTTGATCTGGTGTGTAACTTTACCATCATCACCTTCAGCCGGAGGATGTCTACTGCTGGACATAGGCCTCCCCCAAAGAGCGCCAAAAGTCACGGTCACCAGCCGCTTGTAACCAGCGACTCCCCGCGACTTTAACCAGATCATCAGTCTACCGGGTCGGAGGTCGCCCAACACTACATCCTCCGGTGCGGGGCTGCCACTCGAGGAAATTTCTTTCCCATCGGTTGTCAGTTCTGCGAGCAATGTGGCCTGCCCATTGCCACTTCTGCCTGCTGACCCTCTGGACTATGTCGGTTAATCTCGTTCTCTTGCGGATCACCGAATTACGGATCATATCTCGCAGAGAAACACCGAGCATAGCTCTCTCCGAGCTTATTTAAGAGGTCTACATGTATATATACACATGAACCTGTAAATTCACCCGTTGATCTGGTGTGTAACTTAACTTTTGTTAACAAAAAATGAAGTTACACAGAAGATCAACGGGCGCGTAAGTTTTATTAGTAAGAGGGTAGATATATATTAATACTAGGTAACACGACAAATTTTATTATACAAGAGGAGGCAAGCGAGCAAGTGGGTCACCTGATGGAAAGTGATCACCGCATCCCACGGACATCCGCAACACCAGCTCACACATCACAGATGCGTTGCCGACCTTTAAGGAATGAGTACGCTCTTTTCTTGAAGGTTCCTAAGTCATAATTGTTTGGGAATACCGCCCTCGGTAACTGATTCTACAAAGGTGTTGTGCGAGGTAAGAAATGTCTTCGGAATCGCACAGTTGTTGATCGCCACGCATCAAGATGGGCATGATACTTTAAACTCTGAAGCGATGTCCGAAAGTGAAAATCAGCAGCTGGAATTAAACCAAACAACTCCTAAGAGCAGTTATAAATGATAGATGCGGTAGAAAACACTGAGGGATCTACATATACACCATTAATAAAGAGGAAACATTTGTGTTTTTGTATTTTGGATGTTTGTTACTAATAAACCCAAAGACTACTGAATCGATTTGAAATATTCTTTCATCATTACAATGTTGCATTATCACTGAGTAGCGTAGGTTATATTTTTGCTAGAAAAAAGTAGTAATCCCTACTACCTAATTCTTAATAATGTAACACAAGGTGTAAAAAGATACCTACAAAAAGGACCTGACTTCTTGAGGTCCCGGATTCGAAACCCGGGTCGGGCAACAAAAATATTTCAAAATGTGTATTTTCATTATTTTCATAAAAATAACGTTGCCAGGGACTGGATATGTGCCCGGTTGATGATAGGCTTAACATCTGTCACATTGTGGAACTAAAGACTTTAGTCTTCGGCTAGTTGTGTGTGCCCTGGTTGTGACTCTGAAAACCCTTCGAGGATATGGGCGTAAAGATACCCTATAAAATGTCTTTCTTGGTGTGCGGTGCGAAAACTATTAAAGATAAAAGAAAAAATGTTCTACAATGTTAAAGAACGTTGTACACATTTTTGTTGCTTTGCATCCGTCTGGGCCGAAGATTTAATCTAAATTTAATAATAACTGCAGTTGAGGAGTTTTGGCGCTATCGAGAGAAAAGACGGTCGAAGTTTTTTCATAATTATGGAATTTCGTGTTGATATTGAGTGAAATTAGTCAATTTTGGTGGCATTTTGTACAATTTTGTTCAATGAAAGTGCACAAATGAAATAATCATGAAGGAATCGTATCGTGTATTTCTTCTTTGCCGCCAAATCTCCTTACATGAGCTTGAGTAATGAAGCCGCCGCTTTACCCAAGAGCCTGACATGACTTACTGACGACTTATGACCGATGACTAATTATAATTTATTAAAATTGATGTAAAACTTGATACAAATTTCTACTTGACGAATTGCAAAATACTAACGTGAAGCCCAAAACTTAAAGAAAGAAAGAAAAAAAAAATAACTGCAGTCTGCAAGATGGAAACAAAGATACATCTAAGATCAAGGTCAATTATTGAAAGGTTTTTTTCGCAACTGCCTAGAACATGTCTGTATGACATGTATTTTATTATAAAATCAGTAATAATGCTTGACTTTCAATCTATAAATATGTATAAAAATACGCATAAATAACCTTTAATCAACCTTAACTCTCATTACAGCATACATTAAATGAGAAGGTATTTTATATATGTTTTTAGGAAAAAATGAAACAATATTTTATAAAATGTACTAAATTTTTAGTATGACGCTCTACATCAAGCTCTTTTATTTGGCAGCCATATTGGCTGGGTTTCGCCATTTTGTTACGGCGGCCATTTTGAGTTGACAATACCCGTCTTGCATTGTCATTGTATTGTATCGCAGATGTATTCCAAATTTAAACGGCAGGTTAACCGACCCAAATTCAGTTCTTAGATATACATATAGACTTGCAAACTAACAAACATGTCTAGTTCAATAAAATCCTGTAACAAAAGGTCTTAATATGAACAAGACAAGATGGCCGCACGAACATCGCACTTCAGTAAGCTTTCTCCTTTATATGTGTAGTGTAAAGGGTACACGATCAATGATAATTTTTTATTCCCTTATAAGGAGCGAATGTTCATAACGTAGATCTATTCATGTAAATTGTAATGCGATTTTTAGCACGCAATTTATATCCAACACTGCATGCGTACACGCTTTATTTATCTCTACTAATATGAAACAGTAATGATGTGCTTGTATTCATCGAATAGTCTGAAATTACTGGAACGATTTGAATTATTATTATTATCCCGGTGAAAACTGGCTAAAACAAAGCAAAGAAGGGTCGCTAATTTCTTACATTTTAACAGACAAGCCTCTCTAAAGACTTATAGAAAGTTTTAGGTTTTTTTTGTGTTTCTGTATTGACTATGTTTTAATTTCTATTTTCTATATTAAATATTAAATACTTTGTCGATTAACTACTAAAATACTAAATAATATTGTTTAGTCTATTACTCAAGAACAGTTATAATGATTAGGAAAAGTCACTTGTTATTCTAATAACTAATAAGATATATAGGTATTATAAATTGACACTTCAGTGGTAATAATAAAATTTCACTAAGTGCTGACGATAGAAATTATAGACTATATTGATTCAATTTGACACTTTCACCGTAGTGCTTAAATGTACTTTCTTATTTTCCCTTTAGACCTTTTTTAAATTGTCAAAAACAGGCTCTACCATTAGCTAAGTGCTCGACAATTTCAAATTACATAAATTTCTATATTTAATATTTTCCATCGTCGGCGCTGGGTAAAACTTCCAAATATTCATATTTTTAAATGAAGAAACACTTTTACTGTTTTACGTATCACTTATACTTTAACAATATTTTTGAATAATAAACATAAATTCATTTCATAGTGGGTAGATATACAAAAAAAAAACTTAAATGCGTTATACAATGGGGTTACAAGCTATTGATTTTTTCCCCACTGAATCGGGAAATTAATCCAATTTGAGAAAACAATAATAAATAACATGTTAATTACCTTACCAAAATTAAAAAGTAACATTAAATTAAATGTAAATGTCAAACAAAAAATAAGTAACTAATTATACCTATAATTAATTATTAAAAGTTAATTTTTTTTTTGTATCTACCCACTATGAAATGAATTTATGTTTATTATTCAAAAATATTGTTCAGTAATTTAAGTTCTAGCCCTGATGATGCTGTAAAAAGCGAAACCGGTAAGCTATTTATAAAATAATAAAGTATAAGTGATACGTAAAACAGTACAAGTGTTTCTTCATTTAAAAATATGAATACATAAATTTCTACAACAAGCAATATGGATTAAAATAAAACAAAGAAAATTTAAAGTTATGGCCATTAAATGTGAATTTTATCTGCAACAGCTATCATATATAATCACTACTTAGTATAAAACACAATCGCTTTCTGTCTGTCCCTAATACTTTGAAACTATGCAACGGTCCTTGATGAGTTTTTTTTAATAGATAGATTGATTTAAGACGAAGGTTTATACGAACCCTATTAATATTATTAACGCAAAAGTTTATATGTTTGTTTCTTTGTTTATAACTTCTTTACGCAAAAACTGCTGAACCGATTTTCATGAAATTTGGCACACACAAAAAAGGGTAACTTTTATTAACAGATTGGATAGTTTTTATTCCGAAAAAATCTTCCTGAGACCATTATTTATTCGGGCATCGCCGCGGGCAAGAGCTAGTAATAGCTTAAGTTTGTCCATCCGTCTGATACTGGGATCAATTGCTAGTATCATATAGAAATACTAGCTGCGCCCCGCGG
Organism: Calephelis nemesis; assembly: GCA_002245505.1. NCBI lineage: Eukaryota > Metazoa > Arthropoda > Insecta > Lepidoptera > Riodinidae > Calephelis > Calephelis nemesis. The sequence goes on along the minus strand of NJDD01006515.1, from coordinate 20,061 downwards.
TTTCACCCGCGTAAGTCCCAATCCCGCGGGAACTCCGGGATAAAAAATAGCCTATATGTTATTCTGGGTCTTCAGCTACCTACATACCAAATTTCATCGTAATCGGCTTTGTAGTTTTTGCGTGAAAGAGTAACAAACATCCATACATCCATACATACAAACTTTCACATTTATAATATTAATAGGATTCAGCTTTTGGACGTAATTGCAAACGTAATCTATAAGAAGGGAATATTTTTTTAAATGTGAAAACATATTTCTATCGACAAAGGATTGTCGTTATAAGAGAAAGATGGGTTCAAGTCAAGCCTATAGCGAACGTTTTCACTTTTGTTTATTATAGTCGTACATTTTAACACATTATAGTCGTCGCTTATACGATGAACGGTAAAGAGAATGAATGCTTCCTCGCTGGCTTCAGTCCAAAGTACGCTCGTTTAAGAATTTACGATGCTCCCATACAAAATTGATGATTTTATAGAATAACCAACATTAAAATTGAATACATCCTTCCTGTGAGTATAAACTAGAAAGTGATTTAAGCGGTTCAGGTGTTGGAATTGACTGCGTGAGGTCCCGGTTTCGAATCCCGGGTCGGGCAATAAAAATAAAATTTGGTTTTTCCAATTTTCTAATAAAAAAACGGTGCTCGAGATTGGATATACTATAGAGACGAGAATTTACATTTACATAAATGACTTTTAATTTAAATTGTAGTCGGCTTTTAAAATTTTACAGTTGGTTTGTAATTATTTAAAGAAAACTATTAAGTATTTTTTAGTTTAGTTTTAGTTAATCTTACATTTTACTTGCTTGCAATTAAAATATGTGCGAATCAAATTTGCAATTAATATAAAAACAAAGCATGTTATCAATTTTGTTATTACCTACATGGATATTATCAGACTTACATTTTTTTATGTTAAAAGTCAGCGAATACGCACACGGTAAGAAAGAGGGCCGTGGCCTATAGACACCATTAAAGTTACAGGTGCGTCGCTATCCTAAGGCCGGGATTTGATTAGTACCTAGTTTATATTAGACTTTATAACTCGTAAAGTACTAGTCAGATTTTGATAAAATTTATTTGAGACCATCATGACCGACATTTCTAAATAATAATCATTAACCCTACACAAAGTTACATAAAAAATACATTGGAGTTGGTAACCTTCTTCTTTTTAGAGTAGGTTAATTACCAAACGCAAGTAAAGGCGAAGATAATCGTTATTTAAAGAAAGTAAGCCATATGAAGCCATATGTAAAGTGAGGAGCCATTTTCTTATAGAAGTAGCTTTGCTGCGTACTATCATTACCTTTTTACTCACCGTGACGATCTAATAATCTTTCGTTCAGTTAAATCAAAAGACAAACTGACACCGTTAACTTTCTAAATCAGACCAACGGATCATGCAAACCCACTTCTTCACGTGCCCAGAATAATTTCCATACAAAATCAATTGAACTACAAAAACTTGAACCGTGACAATGTTCTTAATTTTTGGAAAAATATTTATTTTAAACCTAAGTAACGGTTTGTCTGGAATCAGACTTCTAGAAAGAAAGAAAGAAAACATTTATTATCAGACTAAACTTACCACATGTCATTAATAAAATAATTTAGTTAATAATTAATTTAAATTTCAACTGTTACGGGACGCGGCGCCATTTTATTCGATGTTATAATATTTAAAACTCGATCTCAAACAAAATGGTGTACATTTTTGCTGGCAAAACCCAAAATTCAGTTTGCTTTACAAATTAATTGAAACATTTGAATTAGGTAACCAGCTTCCACTTGCAGCTGTTTCGCCCTTTATTTTTTATAAATTGTAGCCTTTCTATCATTCTAATATATAAACTAGGTATGTGTCGGTAAAGTTTCATCTAAATCCGTTCAAACCTTCACTCGCGGCTTTGCCCACTTTTTGTATAAAATGTAGCCTATTCATTATTCTGATGTAAAAACCATATCCCTACAAAGTTTTACCTGCAGCCGTTCAGTAGTTTGTGCGTGAAAGAGTAAAAAATGTCAATCAATTCTCACAAATTTTCGCTTTTATAATATTAGTAGAATTCAACATCAGCTCTAGTGATCTCAAAATAACTTTTAGGCACTGAAGGTAAAATATATTTATTTCACTTGGATCTGATAAAAAAAATTATGACGCGTTTATATAAATCTAAAAATTGCCACCGGATCGGAGCGCAGTGGACAAGATTAGGTGGGTTACTCTCCAATCTCGATATCATGCAAATTGGAAATTGGAATAGGATCTGAGTCATTTTCAAATTTGTTGGTTCGTTATCAAATTGTTGTTACAAAACTGTTGCAACAAAATTGTAGTAAAATGGACCAAAGTAACCAAATTGTAATTTTAAAGCTTAGTCACTTAGTGTACAACATCCAAAAAATATTATCACACTTTTTGATTTTATTAGAATGAATAGAAATAATATTAATTTTCCTCATATCACAAATAAATTGGAAATCCCTCCCCCCGTGTTGGTCCGGGCTCCTTTGCAGAATAGACCATCTGCCTTCCTGCCAGGCAGCTCGTAAAAGGCAAGCATAGGCTTAACGTCACTAACACCGTGACATCCTACCTGGTGGTAGAGTTTCTTAGTGACTGGCCCTTATTTGTACCACCGCGTAACTATTTCTGCTGCCATAACGTTGGTGCTTGCCGTTGACGTGTTCCGGTTCGGTGGGTATGATAGCCGGTAAGTTTACTTTTGCTCAAGGTCCAACATCCCGGGCTCAGATTGGAAACGCACCATCACCACTTTTAGTGTCTCTAGGCAACGTGAATTTCTTACCACTAGGAAAGCCGTCTGCTTGTTTGCCTTCCAATATCATAAAAAATCCCATTAAAACTATATCAGTTAATAAGGTATTAAGAGTAGGGTACCTGCATTTTTTTTTGAGACTGTGTCGGGTAAAAATTATATATATTGATGTAATGAGGAACAAACAGTCGCCTATCTCTCCTGATTATCTACCGGTTACCCTACCCTTCGAACCGG
>NJDD01006514.1:156281-192979 GCA_002245505.1 Calephelis nemesis | reverse complement strand
TGATCCGATTTAGAATATTCCACAAAGAGAGAAAATACTTTAAAACAATGCTGCCAATGTAAGTAGATTAAAAATAAAAAATAGTAACCAAAAAAATCAGTATCATTTAAAAACAATCTGTTGTTGCGTTCCTCCACAGCGACTCGACTGATTTTTATGTTTTTTTTATGTATTTTAATACGTATAAGAGTATATAAAAAGTATATATATTTCACAATGTAGAGGAATTAAGGCTGGTCTGCAAGTATTGAAACTCCTGGCACTCGCTCCGCTCTGCGAACTTCACAAGGGACTTAGCGTGAAGATATATATATCTGTATGTAAAAAGATATTGCAGCTACTCACAACCATTTTATAAAACTTTCTTTGGAATTTTATAAAAAAGTTTAAGAGATTTGCAGACATTCAAACACATGTATTTTCTGAGGATAAATATACGAACAACTACCACGGTAGGCACTGCACTAAAGAGGTTAATAGTGCGATAAGAGTCGGAGGCACAAATTTTCAACTTCTTATGTAAGTTTATCGGTCACCGTTCTCAAACCGGATTACGATAAGATGAACACAAACGTTTAGATGGCTCGTTTTTGTGATCCAGGTCACACAACAATCTGGGTTAGACATATGTTAAAGTTACTCAAATTACATAAATTTCAATATTATGTAAAATATATGTTTACGTAATGCGTATTTGCGTGCGAGGTTAGACGGTATACATAATTATAATATACCATGTGGTTAGTGTGAAAATGGATATTATTAGGCACTTATTTTTTATTCTTATCATTAATGTATCACCTAGTTAAGTCATGTGCTTCGGCTTTACACTTTTTACTCTTTTACACTTTTTACACTTTATACTTTTATTTTTAAATTGGCTGACCTAATCTTAATTTAAGCGAAATGATTAATTATGTAATAATAACTCTATATATAGAATATCTTTAAAATACATTCGAATTTCCGAAGCTTGACGAATATAGCCGAAGCGCATAATTTAAACAGTACTACTATAGGTATATCACTTGTATACGTTTATGTTGTAGAATAAATAATAAGGTTTAGTGTTAAGGTATGTGCAATATATAATTAGATGTGAAAATAGATATTTGGAGGCATTGAAAAGTACATAAACGAAAGTAAGGTACAAAACATATAGACACCAAAGCTACTGTTGCGTTGCTAATATATGGTTGGGATTAACCGCCTTGCGTGGTTGAGTTTTCTGGTTATTTTACTCTATACTGAACCATAATAGCGGCGAGTACTGATGTAAGAGTTGTAGTTGCATAAACAAGAAAGGAGATGGTACCAATCAGGCAAGTCGTGACGAAGCTCTACTACTTATGTTATTCATGGAATCGATGCGTGCCTCGTTAGAGGCCTCGTGATTGGTCGAAAATCAGTTCGCCTAAATTCTTTCGTTATTCTTTATTTTAAGCGCTTAATCACATAAATTAATTGGAATCAATATAAATTCAACTCTCGCAGAAAAAATCAAAATTAGTCGCAATGTTATAAGACTTCGGAATTCCTCTTTTATGTGTCACAGTCGAGTGAAACAGTGACCATTAGGCGCAGGCCTTGCCGATGTGGGTCCGACGAAAGCAAAAGTATGTCCGCGCCGAGTTCATGCGGCTCTTGAACTAAATCACTACTTTCCTTTAGGTGTTATTACTTTTTTATACAATATCATTTCTCGTATCTGTGTCAATATATAAATCGATTAACTGTTATAGACGTAGGGCGTGATGACCCTATCGCTCGCAACTGAAATAGTTGAGAAAGATTACCCCTGGTACATTAAGTGACACTAGTAGCTAAAGTTCTAAAACGATTTCTTAGGGTTCATTGCTTAGTTGTTTCTTACGACGGAATGTCAGTGCTCGTAATTTTCACATTTCAGTTTAGAGAATATGCTAATAAAAATATTCCAAAGTTAAGTCAACAATGCCCCATTAACATTCTTAGAGCCCATTAGCGCGTCTAACCGGTATCCTTAACTTTAGGAAAGTTATTGGCACGTAAACTAGTGACTCTCCGGTAACATCTGTGGTGATGTAATTGTCTAATACCGTCAATAGGCTGCGTGTTCGCCATTTTGTGCCAAAATAACCACAATCACAAATTACTTCAATTAGGGACAAGAAATCGTTTTCTCTCGTTGTAAAAAACACAACATAAATAAGACATCAACGAAAGTGCAGCTTCTTTACAGTATTGGGAATCTGTTTTGAATATTATAAATGGGAAAGTTTTTTTTATATTGGAAGGCAAACAAGCAGACGGATTCTGATGGTAAGTCATTCACGCCGCCTAGAGACACCAAAGGTGGTAACGGTGCGTTGCCAACCTGAGACCGGGATATTAGGCCCCGAGCAAAAGTAAGTTAACGGCTAACTTATCCTCCTAACTAGCACACGTCAACGGCAAGCGCTGAAATTATGGCGGCAGGAATAGGTAAGGCGGTGGTACTAATCCGGGGGAGTCGCTGCGAGACTCTTCCACCTAGTCAGATAGCACGGTGTTAGTAGGCATATGCGGCGAGCACTTTTTACAAGCTGCTTAGCACAGGAAGGCAGATTTTCTATTTTGCAAAGGTGTCCGGACCAACACATTTCTAATTTCCCTTATCATATGAAAACAGTTTAACCAATTTTAATGAATTTTTACATAAAAATAGAATAATCCCTGGAGACGGGCCTGGACTCCTCTATATTATGACATTTTAACTGTCTCCCTTAGGAGCGTATTTGCAAATTAGGATAAAAAAAAACTTAGTATAATAACATTTTTGACTATACAATATTAAATAACGCATACAAAATTAACATTGTAATAATAATTTAATCTTATTGATATTATAAATGTGAAAGTTTGTATGTTTGTTACTCTTTCACGCTCGAAAGGCTTAACGGATTTGTCTTAAATTTGGAACACAGATAGATTGTGATCTGGATTAACATAAAGGCTACTTTATATCCCGATCGCACATTGGGTTCCAGTGAAAACGCGGACAAAGCCGCATCCAAAAGATAGTAACATAGTATAAACTAACAGCCTTGGTTCAGTCGTTCTTGTAAGACGGCACTTAACCGTGAGCGGAAATGCTACCAGGCTTTGGCCGCGGCAGGGAGTCTTGTGATGAAAACACCAGCTCTCTCCTGGAGACCCCAGGTTTTTCAAAAGAGCCATTGTTAAGGCAAAGTCCGAATACATTGTCAGATTAGGCAAAAAATTAGTTCACTTACATTCGGGAACAAGAGCGTTCTGGTCTCTCGCAAAGACTGTCCAAGTAAATTTCGCGAACCCACGTTACCATCTATAAACCGGAGTGATGCCTGACTGGCTCATGACGCGAAAGAGGAAGCCGAACTTCTGAGCTCTTTTTGCTTCAAACTTGACTGTAGATTTCATCTAAAGTCACCGTCAGATCATCCCGCGGTGTGAAATGTCTTTGCCAGAAATAAGAGTTTCTGCCGAGTTCAGCGTAGAACACTTATTTCATTGGACGTCCACAAGTCGAGTGGACCCGATGGCATCCCGAACGTTCTCAGAGTATGTGCTCCTGAGTTGGCACACACAGATTTTTTCGCGTCTCTTCCGGCTCTCCTATTCATTAGGTGTTTGTGTTTGTTTCAAAGTGAAATAACCCAAAAATAAATGTTTTTCATTAAAATTAAGGAACTTATAAGATCCTTTATTTTTGTAGTTCGTTCAAGTCGATAGCTTCCTGCTAGGAAAGTACAACGAAAATAGTATAGCTTCCTATTTTTTTATTGATCAAGAAATAGTTAATCGTGTCGTAACTACAACCACAATTGAAAACAGTCATTGTCAATTTCCGAATGCAATATGCACCGGAAGTGTGACCGGAAGTGCTTAGATTTGAAAAAAATTTGAATTGTGAGTTATTTCACCTTGAAATTTTAAATGTTTGTATTGATTAACAAAAACCAACATTCAAGCTATCACTATGCTACGCTATCACTATACTTTTTGAGTTATTCGGGAAAAAGCATCTGAAATCTTGGTTTTATTGTTTTAAAATTTTAACTTCAGAAAAAACTTTATTGAATCAAAGTTTTTTTTTGAAATTAGTCCAACAGTTGACTAATAGAAATACAATAGAGATAGAAAATATAAAACACGTCATTTTAATGCTACTTGATTTACACTTTACCCAGTGATCATCACTAAAAAGATATTGAATATCCTCGCTGTTATTTTCTGCCACTAAACTGATTATGATAAAATACAGGCTCATTTACTTCTGGATTACAATTTTATTGGCGAATAATTACTGAAAACGAAGCAATTCAAAGTTTATCGAATGCAAACAAACTCCTCTTTAGAACAATAGAAGCTAAGTTAGTTTCGTGATACATAGCTAATTACATTTTTGACAGCTGTCCGCCATATTTTAAATTATCACAGATAAAAAATATAATCACGTTAAACTTGCGAAGTCACGCCACCAAAAGAGAAACACACTAGCTTTCTAAAATAGCCATATTGTTATAATTGTTTTCTATTAAATAAAAAAAGTATAATATGTTGGTTCGTATTTCTTTATTTAGTTTTGTTAAGTTTCTCTCTTTTTTTTGGTTTCAACATACCTATCTACATTTTACTTTTAATTTTATACAGAACAGTTTTAATGTTTTCTCTCTATATAGGTACATATTGAGTACCCAGACTCAACTTATTAAATACTAGCGGCCCGCCCCGGCTTCGCACGGTTATGAAATAAACATATGAACCTCTCTCTTCAATCACTTCATCTATTAAAAAAACCGCATCAAAATCCATTGCGTAAGATTTAAGCATACAAAGGGACAGAAAAATGATTAATAAATAATAACCAACTCCAAAAAAGGGAAGGGTTTCATTTCGACGGTTGTATGTTTGTTACGCGATTACCACTAACACGTAGATTTTGATATTTAGTTGTTTTGTAATGTTAATCATGATTCTGTGGTGATCCTTTAAAAGTTTGGTCCAAATCCTAAAATTAGCTTTCGAGCTATCCCTACTTCCCTACTAATATTATAAATGCGAAAGTAACTGTCTCTGTCTGTCTGTTACGCTTTCACGCCTAAACCAGTGAACCGATTTTGATGAAATTTGGTACTGAGATAGAATAGACCCTGAGAAACAACATAGGCTATTTTTATCGTAAAAAATGGGGGAGAATGGGTAAAAAGAGGGGATGACTGTTCATATGGAAATTCGTCATTTTTAAAGCTGTAAGAGTGAAACTTTGTATTTAGACACTTTATGACAAACGAAAGAATATAGGCTATTTTTTATCACTAAAAATGAGGGAGAATGGTTAAAAAGAGGTGATAAATGTTCGTATGGAAAATCGTTTTTTGTTTGAAAGGGTATATTTCAGACGTAGTCCCATGGTCCCCAGGTCAGGGTCTGATAATGAAATCCTGGGGAAATCGAGGGAAACTCTAAAAAAATGTTGGTAAGAATAGTGTTTTTGTAGATTCTGATCACTTGCTAGCATTCGACAATGATCATTCCCTACTCAGACTCAACAGACTTGCGGAACAGACTGACCGCTAAGTGTCTGAGGGATTTGGAGATATTTACACAGACGCAAGGAAGAAGGTCAGCTAGCGCTCAGCATCAAGCTCAAAGTAGAATCATCTTCAGAAGGTTTAATAGGAATGTTTTTGTTAATTCAGGTTTCTATTATGACCATACGTTACAGTATAAAAATCCTCCTTTGATATTAATTGCAAAAAATATTAAAAAATGTCAGCATTGTGATCCCTTAAAATTCATAGACGAAACGTAGGGTTGTGTTAATAGTAAGGTATTATTACTTTTGCTTGGTGAACCAGCTGAGCCGCTAAAGTCTCTTTTATTGTGCAATTCTGATGAATCTCGAAAATTTTTAAGCAATATGCGCAAATGCAATAATTGTTTTCAAATGACGTCGTTTGGAGTAGGTAGACATATCATTATGACAGGATGCTCTACCACATTTTTCTGTGCAAGGTCAAATTTATCACAGAATCGGTTCATACTAATATTAAAAAGCTGAAGAGTTTAATTTTGTTGCTACAATTTCTAAATGTGAGTTTCTGAAGATATCCCCGAAGGGTTAGTTCTGCCTAACTGCACAACCAGAGCACTCACGACTAGCCGAAGACATTAAGTCCCACAATATGGTAGATGACTATCCTGTAGCCAACCGGGCACTTATCCAATCACGGGCAAGTGGCAACGTTACTTTTAATAGAAAATTGAAACTTCACATTTTCTATTTGTTTTTTTTTGTTACCCGGACCGGAAATAGAACCCAAGATCTCAAGAAGTAATTCCGAAGACAGACGGTTAGACCTCAGAGACGATATATATATTTCTAAAATTTCGAAAAAAAAATCTGTTAGAGGTTTCCATAACTTGCTATACAGTTTAATTTCACAGAAATTGCTGAAGTGCAGGATTATAGTTTTAAGCTCAATAACGTATTCCTACTATTTATCTGAGGTAAAATTAGAAAAGAGAAAGAGTACGTTAAGTTTTGACGGCAAAATTGCTGAATTGATTTTAATATTTACAAAAAATAAATTAAATTTTGGATAGCGGTATAGGCTACATTTTATATTAAAATTTTAATGAGCTGTGTTGGAGAGCTAAATTTTAAATTAGTAGACTACGCGGTCGAAGCCGCGAGTAACAGCTAGTATTCTGTTTAACTGCTCGTAAAAGGCAAGCATAGACAATCTGATAAATATTAATTTAAATAGTTGTCCAAGTTTTGGACTGGACTTCATGAGGCCCCGGGTTCGAAAATTCGAATTCGGTTCGGGCAACAAAAATTAAATGTGGTATTTCCCATTTTCTAATAGAAAAAAAAGTTGCTCGTTATTGGATAGGTTAGTTGGGCGATAGGTTTGCCACCTATCACATTATGGGACTAGCCTTGTGCCTCTGCCTACCGCTTCGGGGGCATGGGCGTGAAGATACTTTTTTTATAGGAATAAAATAAGTGATAGTAATAATAAATATCCCTGGGCAATTATACAAACTGATCCAACACCAAATTAAGCAAATCATAATATAATTGTAGTGTTATGAATGTTAAACAAGGAGATCGGGCTCCTTTGCAGAATAGACCATCTGCCTTCCTATGCCAGGCAGCTCGTAAAAGGCGAGCGTAGCCTTATTGTAGCTAACATCATGACATCTGACTAGGTGGTAGATTCCCGCAGCGACTCGCCTGGATTGGTACCACTGCCTTTTTTTATATAAGAGGAGGCAAACGAGCAAGTGGGTTACCTGATGGAAAGTGATCACCGCCGCCCACGGGCATCCGCATCACCAGGAGTATCACAAATGCGTTGCCGACCTTACCTATTCCTGCCGCCATAATGCCAGCGCTTGCTGTTGACGTGTTTCGGTTCGGAGGATAAGGTAGACGGAAAACTTACTTTTGCTCGAGGCCTAGCATCCCAGCCTAAAGTTGGCAACGCACCTTACCGCCTTTGGTGTCTCTAGGCGGATTTCCCGATGGTAAGAAATACACGCCTTCTTGTTTGCCTTCCAATATTATGAAAAAAAGAGGCTAAAACGCAGAAATAATTAGTAAATAAATGAATGCACTTTAATTTGCATCAGACATTATGAAAATTAGGCACTGTTTCGTTTATAACATGAAATTTAAGTTAACGTATAAAAATATGTTTCAGGGGGCGATCTCTACCATTCAACCTTAGGCAATATTTACATAAAAATACCAGAATAAATTTGATTGTCAGAGCCGGAATCAAACGGTTGGTCCGGGAAATGCTTCTCAACTTAAACTTTGTAGATAATATTTTTCTTTATCACTTGTAAACAGAACCTACTAATGTAGAACTACAAAAAAACATGACGTTTTTACTTTTTTATTTTGTTTTATGTATTTTATAAATATGTACTTTTTTTTCAAAGTAAACTATATGCTGTACTGATTGTGTCAGTTAACGATACTTATATATAAACACACATTTATTAAGACTGTAACAAATGCCCAGACCCAGAAATACAGATAATTTTGACACAAACCCTTGTCCCTGTCCAGAATCAAATCTGAACATTTGACCAACAAAAAAACAAAATGAAACGAAAAGTAAAATAGGTATAAAGTTATAATGTTGGTACAAAGTTTACAGCCTATTTAATTGCATGTTGTGTACAGTGTCAATTGTAAATTATCTTTTTAAAGAGTGTATACCTACCTATTATCTAATTAAAAGAAAAAACAAACACATTTTTTTTAAATATTAAGCCATAGACTTTCATTTGCAATTTTCCTTTTATAGTGATAGGATCTTTCTTATAGATATAAAATGACGTTTAGAACACTTAAAATGAATACAACTTACCCATAGTATTAAAGTGTAAATATCTGCCAGACTCGGCCTGCCTGCTATCAGGTAAACTATTTGGCTCCACTGGATAATGTTCACTCGGCCTACCTACATCTAAATTTTTGGTATTCGATTTAATAATACTGTTATTATTTAAATCTACATCACTATCACTATATATCTTTGCCGAATAACTAGGACATGATAAAAATAAAACTAACAATATACACAACTTCATTTTCGATAATTTTATTAGGAAAACGTGAAAACACGGCAAAAACCACTTGATTATGTCCTTTAAGTCCATTATTTTTTTATTGTTTTGTTACAATATTGTGTAGTTTAAATACGAAATTAAAAATAATAATTTCCCGCCATTATAGCGTTAAAACTGGCACAGCGCGTACCATTTCTTCTTTCACTGGCCGGTGACTACGGAAACGTGAGTCGCGTTGCATTCAGCCTTACCATCCCACTTCAACTTTCCCTTTTAACCAACGATATCGAGTGTACGAGATTAACTGTGCGTTCCTAAGAAATTACTCAAAGTTTATTACAGTAATACAACAAAAGTGTTCTAAGCGTATAATATGCAAGATATTTATGGAATTTACAAGTACCACATTTTTTTCGGAGTTTTAATGTATTTTTATATAATGAATATGTCTGATCATCAACTATAACTATTCAATAAATATGTGTATCTTCACGCCCATATTCCGGAAGGCGTTGGCAGAGGCACACCTAGTGCACCCACTACTAGCTGTAGACACTAAGCCCTACAATGTGATAGGTGGCAAGCCTATCGCCAACCCGATACATATCCAATCCCGGACAACGTTATTTTTATTAGAAAATAAAAAAGATACATTTTCTAATTTATTTTTATTTCCCGACCCGAGAATCAAACGCGGGACCTTAAGAAGTCAAATCCGTTGCAATAAGATAGAACAAGGTCTCGTTAAAAATTTGCGTGTGAAGTCCAAAACTTAACTCTAATTAATTCTCTACCTATTTATATATACATGGCGATTGTCTATTGTGTGACACACTTATTTATGAACACACATTCATATTTTTATTGAAAGCGGTTGTATTTCAGAAACAGATTAAGATGGCTACAAGAAATCAACTCATTTGTTCTTGAGCGGTAGTCACTTACAGTCTGGTAAACAGCTCTATCATTTTGCTTCGTCTTCTACAAAAAAATAGTCCACGCCCGCGGCTACGCTTACATAGTGGTAAACATAAAACAAGTTACACATATTTCCGCTGCAACTTAAACAATTTAGCTAAGACTGCGCTTAGACTTTGAGTTTTTTCTATAAATCATATCCTTTAAACACTTTGGAAACTACTCCAACAATTTTATCGTGATGCAAAGATCAACAGGCAATAGACATATAATCGAGAATTTAGAGAATAATTTAGGGAACAGAAGCGTCCCAATGTTATATCCTATTTATTTGTCTAGAATATTTTCAGTTTACTACACTTTTACAAGTTTTATAATTCATATATACCTATACCCATATTATTACCTATAAGATTTGTTCCTGTCATGACACAAATCACCAGAGCCTTTTACCATGAGTTAGTACAGATTACGTTCGGTAAGTTACGTGTCGAATTCTATGACACTTTTGGTCTAAAAATGTATCTCCTTTAGTTACCAATAGAGGCCGCCGCCGTTCAAAGTTTTCATACAAATAATTTACAAAGGCGGTAGCTTTCAGTAAACCTTACAAGTCGTAAACTCATGGTAATGGCTCTGATCTGTTTAATTTCTCTGATCTCTGATCAGTTGTATCGGTGTTCCAGTTCAGGTCTTCAGTCTGTTAAGAAATTACTTTAGTCTAACCACAACATTGTTTTAAAGTTGGGAAGTATCGAATTGCTACAAACTTTCGCGTCTATAAAAGTAAAAGTGAGTTAGGATATATGGAGGATTATTTGCTAAGAGTAATAAAACGGGGGATTTTTGTTTTATTTCTTTCACTGATCCTCACTTTCATTATTTGTTACACGTTTAGCGTTAAACAATTTAAAAACTTATGCTAGCGTTGTACAATTCATTTTATTTTCACATTTGAGTTACAAAAGTCAATTAATAACGCATCCATTTTGTCGATGTCGACATCTATTAATTACAACTTATTTGAAATTCGCTCGCCATGTTGTGAAAGAACATCGTTTTATTACCAATGGAAATAAATTGAAATAACATTTTAAAGTTTAACAAGTTTAAAACTAATTAATTAATATATTTTGTATTAATACATTATCTGTCAGTGTGGTTGATTAATCTTACAATTTGATGGTTTTTCTGACGACTTTTATTAGTTATCTTCCATTAATAGCCAGATATGTCTAGATTTATGACAAAAAGTATAAAGTATAACCTAATAAACAGAAACATGACCAATTGTGTCGTACTAACAAATCTGTGTTTGATAAATACGTAGTCGATAAATATAAATATACTAACACAGAGTAGTATAATAGTCTGAACTTTCTCAGTGCAATATTTGCCAAAAATAATTTAACAGATTATATCTTCAGTCTTGTTATACAGGAACAGAATATATGTTTGTTAAATTATTTTTTTCCATGGTCACTTTTTAGGATTCTAAAAAGGATGTTATTTGGATTTCACAATTGTTACGATCTAATTGTTTGTGTATCATAACAAAAAAAACTCCTGAATCAATTGTAATTTTTTTTTCTATTATAAAAATTAAAAAATAGCGTGCAAGGAGTCAGCTCTCCTAATGGGTAGCCATAACCATCACATATAGTGTGTTGCTACTTTATAATGTGGATTTTAAGTTACGTTTATAAGTCTACAGGCTACCCTCTCTTCCAGCATGCCTACAAAAATGACAAGCAATGACGTTACGGTGGTAGAAATATGTAGACAGTGACAACAATCCAGGAGTGTTGCTGTACAATACTCTATCTACCCTCTCATTAATTGACTGATTGAACCAGATGAATAAGCCAGTAATCTAAATTACTAAGTATTTCACCACTAACAGTCGTTGAGGACATCACGTCCAACTTTGGTTTAATAAAATTATAAAATCGAGGTAGCTGAAGCGTGGTCACGTCTTAAGAATTTAATAGCGTTTAATTTCTTTGCATGTGCTATTTCTATTTACCGTTGATCAATGCTCGATGTATGTATGCCCCTATTAGCATGCTTTGAATAGTTTAGGTAAACGTGCATTATGAGTAACAATTCAACCGAAACGGATTAGTAAAGCACACGAAATTTGGAAAGTTTACTTTAAACAACCTTCTAATTTAAATAAAAACAAAAATCACTTTTACCGCGACATTTCCTCTGTTCGAATAAGCATTAACATAATTGTTTTGTTCATAATTACATGCTTTTAAAAAAAAGCACAGTTAGTCAAACTAAATTAGGAATCTGTAGTAAAACTGATATCAAATATTTCGTGAACTAAAAAAAAAACTTTGATAAAAATAAAAAACTTATTTAACAACAAGTTTTGACACGACTTTACGAATATGAACTTTTGTAATCTGTTATGGGCCTGGGATTGTACAAAGCCAACAAGAAAATTGTACAAAAATTCCAAAACAGACCTGGGGGATAATTATGTATCTCAGTTGCCAACTCAAACTGCAAAAGTGTACATCAAATGACGTTATTTGTGTTTGCTATCTCTACTGTATTTCTGTTGGTCACTGGAGATAGCAAATATAAAACACGTCATTTGACAGCTATATGTTGTACACTTTACCATTTTGAGTTGACAACTGAGATACATAATCAGCACCCTGATGTGCATGGGACCTATTTAATGGGCCCTGTAGTCACATGGCAAATAATGACACTTGTTACCGTAAGGTGGACTCGAGCTAAAATAATAACAAAATTCGCTGAACCTCACCAGTATTGTAACTATCATGAATCATCATTTAAAGAATTCTGGGGCCTGTACCATGACGTCTCAATATCATAATGTAATACACGTACTAACTGCATTTTACATTGCCATGTTGTATTAATCTTAATGCCTTGTGTGTACTGTTGAAATATTTGTTACACGTTTGTTGATTCAAAGTGTCACGGTAGTCGGTAGAGTTCCAACTGGCCAGTGACACGAATTTAAAGACTAATAAAGGAGCAAACCTTCTTTCGTCTTATTGATAAATGTGGATTAAAGCACTCCGAGGGTCAACCTGGTTTTATAGTCTTTATAGCATTGTGATACAGACTACAACATCAACTGAACTTTACTCTTACTTTAGTCTTTGTTTATTCATAAGATAGTTAAAATATTACATAGTAAATTTAATAGTATATTATGTTATAGCAAGGAGATATAATACCGTAGTCCGCAGTTCAGACAAATTCATCCAACGATAGTCCCAGGCGATCTATGCGTTGTAGGTAGGTAATTATCAGTAAGCAATCGGCTGTCGACTGACACCCAAGAAGGGTCCCGGGTGTCATACCATGTATTCTTTACAACAGGAAAATTATACTTATGCTTAATCGTCATTCAATACCATGAAAAATGAAACTAACAAAATTAATAATTAATATAAGCCTAAACACAAGTTGACAACTATTTACATCGTCACGTCGTACTTCGCTATCATTATATGAGGGCCGCTCCGCTCAATTCGGCCTGCGGTCTCACTGTGACTGTGCTAAGGGTGGCTCAAGGTCAGGTACACTTTTTTTTATTTTGAGAACAAACACTCTCTTTTTTACAATACATATTGGTTATAGAGGAAGTTATTGAAAATTTTTAATTTTAGTGTTATGTCTTTGGCCCACATCATAGATAAATGTAATAAAATTGTGGATATCCATAATAAATGTCTAAAATGTTAGTGGTGCTTTACTATAAAAGTTTTATTTATTAATAAAAGAAATGATTAAATTATAATAAAAGAATAATTGAGAAATGGCTGTCTTATTAAGTAGAGTTAAAAATGTTATAAATTTAACTTTCTTTTTATTCTGTAATTACCACGAGTTGGTAAAATTGACTTTTGGTTTCTAAGAATTTACTTAAAATTATTCACTCGGCGTAAAATATGAGTTATTATATTAATGGTTAATATTCAGTTAACTAGTAAATGGATTAGAGTATTTAGGTTATATTTAGTATTTTTACTCTGTAGAAAGCAATCTTATTTAATTAAGATTTTTTTAATCAACCTACATATCTACAAATGATACATATTAGTCATTTACAAGTTTATATGCTTTTCCCTCAAATTTCTAACTCTTTTATAGCAAAAGACAGCGAACAATCATGTGGGTCCCCTGCTGGTAAGAGATAGCCGTAGCCTATCGAGTATCAACACACGTCACAGGTACATCGCTGTCCTTTGGCGACAGCGTTAGGCCTGATGAGCAAGTCTATCAGTTACACTACCCTCCGGACCGGGACGTGACAGTCTTTGTTATTACGATGATGGGAACAGTTAAGGCGGTGGATTCACAGTGCGTGGTAGAGTTTCGCAGCGACTCGTCCGAATTGATACCACCGCCTTACCTATCCTTCCACCATACCGTCAGTGCTTGCCGTTGACGTGTTCCGGTTCGGAGGGTAAAGTAGCCGGGAAATTTACTTTGTCTCGAGGCCTAACATCCCGGCCTCAGGTTGACAACGCACCATTACCACTTTTGGTCTTGGTTTGATGATGCTGTAAACAGTGAAACCGGTTGGCTTGAAAGTATCAGAAAGTGTTAAATAAAGTATACAGTGGATAAGTACAAGTGTTAACTCCAAACAACGTGTATATACTTTTGGTCTCTCTTACCATCAGGAAATCCGTCTGCTTCTTTTCTCTTCCATTATCATAAAAAAATTGCGTGTGAAATCGTAATATCGATTGAACATGGACTACTTTAATCTTTATTCACAAAAAGTATTTAGCCTAACCTAACATGGGTTAAAGTTCGTATGGAGAATTAATTATTCATCTTTGGTTTAGAATACAATTTATAGAAACCAAATAGTAAAATATATCTTGACACTAAGTCCGAACTTACAGGTTAAAATAAGCTTACCTACAGGGTTAATTTTCTTAAATTTTCAATGTTATGCGAGATGTGAAGATGATGCCCCCAGAACTTTTACCGAAATTAAACACCGAATTACACAAATGGGTCTCGTGCAATTACAAAGGTGAGTCGACAAAAGTTTTGAAAGAAATTAGTAAATTAACTTTAATATACTTTTAAAATAGAAGGCGACATACTGACTGACTTGCCAAGAAACATGCAATCTCAGATTTTTGTGACTTCAAAAACAATTTTGTCTCGTTAGAGCCTAGAAAGTAACATTCTCCGTTTGTTAGTTTATGTTGAGCTCTATAGTTAGTGAAACCAGGAAAAAATATAGTAAAAAAAAGAAGACTTCATGAATATTTTGTACCTTGTAAATGCCTATATAATCGTATTTTTTAATTATTTATTTATTTTTATAACAATGAGTGCTCCCAAGAATAAAATCACAGTAAAGAGATACAGGACTTCTTAGTTAATAATTATACTTTATTGTAATTTGTGATTTTTGGGGATTAGAAAAATAGTTTCTGTCTCGTAAACGCCTACCTATAATGTCGCATTCTTTGTGTATTTATTTATGTTGAATAATAAATACAATGAGTGCTACGAGGAAATCACTGAAACGTGCAGCTGACGTTTCTCTATATTTTATCAGAAGCTGTCCGCGGCTTTGTGTTAGTTCTTTTCCTCTTTAAAGAATATAGGCTAACCGTTTTCTTGCGAAAGCTAGCAAGACCCGAGCATTCTTGTTAAGAATAGGACCAACTTAGGCGTACGCTCTTTTAAACAAAAGAAAGAATAAATCAGTTCACAATTAAGGGGAAAATCGAGTACCTAACATGCATGAAAAATTGTAAATTGAAGAACAAGCTTTTATTAACGAACGTCTGAAAACTATGCTGTATTATTATAATGATCTGTCAATTTGTTTTTGTTTTTTTACTACTCTTAACAAGAACTACCAAGGAATACATATTATTATTCTTTAGCAAGAGAAACCTACAATCAGACTGTAAAAAAATGCTTTAAATTTAAGTATTTTTAATTTTTTTAAAGAAAATAAGAGTTCTGTAGCTTTAATTATGTAAAAACTTGTTAAAATATCAATGTATACCTAACTAGATAAAATTAAGTTTAAATTACGAAAAAAATTAAGTTCTCGTGTCGCCGCCACCTTAAGCTCATATTGGTTTGAGGTTGGGCCCGTTGAGGTTACGAGATTCTATATCCCTGTAACATTAGATCGCCCGTACTATACTGAGGCTGTTATATTTAAGCTCTGGCCTAAGATCACCTACAATCCTACTTCTTAACAGGGACAAGGAAATATAGAAGAATAATGTTATGGCGTCAGGAAAAAGTTAGAGGTAATTTATTGCAATACTAAGACTATTTTTTTTTATATCATAGGAAGGCAAACAAGCAGACGGATTTCCTGATGGTAAGAAATTCACGCCGCCTAGACACACCAAAGATGGTAATGGTGCGTTGCCAACCTGAGGTCAGGATGTTAGGCCTCAAACAAAAGTAAGTTTAAGTAAGATTACCGGCTACCTTACCCTCCGAACCGGAACACGTCATGACGTTATGGCGGCAGGAATAGGTAAAGCGGTGGTACCAATCCGGGCGAGTCACTGCGAAACTCTACCACCTAGTCAGATGTCACGGTGTTAGTGATGATAAGCCTATGCTCGCCTTTTACGAGCTGCCTGGCACAGGAAGGCAGATGGTCTATTCTGCAAAGGAGCTTAGACCTATACAGTACCTACTATTTAAATTATGCTCTTCGACTATATTCGTCAAGCTTCGGAAATCCGAATGTATTTTAATGATATCTATATAGAGTTGTTATTACATAATTAATAATTTCGCTTGAATTTAGATTAGGTCAGCCAAAATAAAAGTATTAAGTGTAAAAAGAGTAAAAAAAGTAAAGCCAAAGCGCATGATTTAAATAATAGCTACATACCTACATACGTCAGTTAATATACATTACATATTTATTTGTATTGTCATTGTAACAACGTGAACACATGTTGCATACATTTCTATCCATAACAAAGTGTTTTAACAACTTGTAATTAGAATTTTTAAAATTTACAGTTTCTTGAATGTATTTTAATTGTAATTTGTTACAACTATTTTGTCACGTGAAGTGCGAACGTGTAGTAATTGTTTAAATATTTTCACATTATTAATTAGAAATGTCTAAAAAAACATTTATTTTATATCGTTTATGTTCATTAAAACATAGTAACTTATTTTAAATTTAGATTTTATCTTTAAGTTTTATGCAACACAAATGGTTTTAAATTTTCACTTAGTTTCACTTATTAATTGTAATATTATTTAAACTGTCCTTGTGGTAGCGGTGGTAGCAACCCAGGCGAGACGTGGAGGAACTCTACTTACTAAGCTACCTACTTAAAAACATGTATTAAATTTTTGGTTTATATCAAATAAGTATATATAATATAATTAACTTTTCAATAACTATTAATTTATATTTAAATATATAGTTTTTCTAGTGTTAATTATTGTCAGGACAATATCTTATACGAAAGAAAAAAATGTACCTAAGTTTAGCTGAAATGGAATTAATTAGGTATTATTATGTGACATACATATTCCAGCTTATTAATTAAAAATAATTAAAATATGATAAATGCGTCGTATCCACTCTGTAAAAATTATGTATATTGCATTGTAGATATAAATATTTCTATTACAATTTCAGTTCAAAGTTAAAAGCATCTATTTATTTGTTTTACTCCATGTTGGTCCGAGTACCCTGTGTAGGTTAGCTTTTAGATCATTGCCTTCCTGCCCGGCAACTTGTAAGAGGCGAGCCAACAAGACCACTGGTGGTAGAGTGCCGTGCAGCAATTTGTCCGGGTAGGGATCCATCGCCTTACCTAGTCCTGCTGCCATAACGACAGTGTTTGGCACTGTCGTGTACCGATCCAGACGGGAATGACGGCGGGTAGACTTGCACATTAGGCTTTGCATCTCCGTCTTTACAACCCGGCCTCGGGACTTAAACATATCACAGATAGCATCTATTGTCTATAGGCTACGTTTGTCGGTTACCAGGAGAGTCGTGTTCTTGTTCGATGTCTTATCTTCAAATAAAAATTAACTTTTTAAATAGACACTTTTTCCATGAGCCATCAGGAAGTGGCACGTGGCTACTCCTTCAGTTTACTGAATTAAATTTGACTTGGCAGTTCAATTAATGCTTTTGATATCTATATCTACTTATAAAATAACATGTCCTGACTGACTGATTCATCATCGCCGAGCAGAAACTGTTAATGTTACAGCCATGAAATTTGGTTAGTAGGGTCGTTTTACTGAGTAGACACCCACTAAGGATGAAATTTTGGAAATTCTACCCCTAAGGGGGTAGAATAGGGGTTGAAAGTTTGTTTGGAAGACCGTCATTTTTCAAGTTAGAAAATGAAACTCTATTTTTGGGCTACTTATTAAAATGAGCAGATATGTATTTAAGATTTTCTGTAAATTTTACTCTTAAGGGGGTGAAATAGAGGAGGAAAGTTTGTATGAAAGATCGTCATTTTTCAAGTTAGAAACATGAAACTCTATTTTTGGGCTACTTATTAAAAATGAGTAGAAGCGTTTTTAAGCATTTCTGGAAATTCTACCCCTGAGAAGGTGAATTAGGGGTTGAAAGTTTTGTATGAAAATCCAAAGTTGAAGGCTATAATCAGTAAATAATATATTAACTGCCACGCGAGCAAAGCTGCGGGTTTCAGCTAGTCTAATTGTATAATACAATACTCGTGAATTAAAGTACGAGTTTGCAATAACTTGTCCGGTTTGGTACCACCGTTCATTTATTGCTATCCAGATGTCAGTTGCAATATTTCCAAACGAATATGACTTAGGAACCTTCAAGAAGAGAATTTACTCATTTCTGAAAGAACGGCAACGCATCTGTGATACTCCTGGTGATGTAGGTTGCCGTGGACGATAGTTATTATTTACCGTTATTATGCGTCCTATTTGAAAAAAAAATCTTCTTGGATTAAAGTACGAACATAAGATTGCCACGCAATTAGAGGAAGAAGTCGGTACAGAACGAAGATTGTCGAGTATCCGGTAGACATTCATGCTAGAGATGTTATGGGTGCGTTGAACGTAACACGTAACATCCGGTCTACTTTTCTGGGTCATGTCCACGATATATTTCCCGATTGCGAACTAATCTAGCGTTAATAGGAACATTAATCGGAACTTATTACAAATTGTAATTCATTACGAAATGTTTCCGCTTGTGTAACGGTTGCTTAAACATCGGTTATTAAACTTATAACTAGTGACCTACTCCGGTTTTGCTCAGCTCTGTCACTGAAAAGCCTATTCGTTAAACAGTTTAAATACTTAACACTTAAGCAATACACAAAATTTTTTTAGTTCCTATACTTCTTATCGTCGGTGCTTGGTGTAATTCCATTGTAGTAACATTTTTTTCCACAATATTGTGGAAAGTACAAGTGTAGTGAGTAACAAAATTGTGAAAAATGCAAGTGTAGTGAATAAATTTGTTTCAAGATTTTTGTTCTTCTGTCGCCGGCCGTATTTTTTTTAAGATATTGGAAGGCAAACAAGCAGACGGATTAGGTACCTGGTGGTAAAAAATTTGTAGAGACACCGAAGGTGGTAATGGTGCGTTGCCAAGCTAAAGAAGGGATGTTAGGCCTAGAGCAAAAGTAAGTTTACCGGCTACCTTATCCTCCAAACCGAAACACATCAACGGCAAGCACTGACGTAATGGCGGCAAGAATAGTTAAGGCGGTGGTACCAATTCGGACGAGTCGCTCAACCTATGTACATATGTCATAATTGGACTGATATATTGATATATTACAAATAAAATGAAATCATAATTATTACCCTTTGTACAATAAGTATCTAAAAGTATCAAAAAATCACGAGACCACTGGAGGTAAAGCAACTTGTTCGGATAATGATGCACCGCCTTAATTACTATTCCTGCCGCTTCCAGTTAGAGTAGTGTAGCTGGTGGGCTTTCTCAATGGGCCTGATATCGCGGCCTCAGGACAGCGACATACGTGTAACTTCTGTGGTGCCACGGTTGTCTCTTATCATCAGGAAAATCGTGTGCTTGTTCGTTGACCTCTAACATGAAACATTAATAATAAAGAATATGTAACAACTTTTATCATCATCGTATTTTTTTACTTGATAATACGGCGTATGACTTTCCTGGTGGTAAAAAACAATCTATTTTAGATTTTATATGCGCGTAGTTGCTCTGTGACCGGGTTCAGACTCACTCAAGAGACTTAACACCCCCGCTTTAGGTTGGTAACGCAGCCATTGATGTTTATAGGCAAAGTGTATTTCTTAATATCAGATACTTTCCAGACGTTCAGAATTCGTTTCAGATCACAATAGTTAACAAAGACCTACTTAATAGTTTCAAATAACCCATTTGAGAATAACCAAGGAATACTTAATGTAGATTTGACTATATTATATACTTCAACAAACATAAAAGTAATACCCCTTCTGCAGGTGGGTAAAAAAGTATAAAGTACAAAATATATCGCTGGACAAATTACACAAATTGGAAACAAGCAAATTCTATTTTGTAAGTGTTTCGGTCTTTGATATTGAGCTAAGTTAAAGTTTAAAGAGTTTGGTGTAGCTAGGCGCGTATGCTATCAGTAAATATCAGATCAGTAAAATAAAAAACTGAGTATTTTTGTGATGCCACTCAAAATAGCCGAAGGACTTAATCTTACACTATAATAGGTGGCAAACAAACCGAGCCCGTGTAAAAAAACACGTTTTGAATTACTCAACCGAGAAATCGAACCTAAGACATAATATAAACAACGCCAACACTGAACCACTACACCACAGGCGATAATAAAATTAAGTTATACAAAAAACGGTCCGCTGCGGCAAGTTGTGAAGGATGAAGATAACAATCCTTAAACCGGAATGTATAATGTGTCAATGTTTGAACTCATGCAGAACGTTCCGTTACTTGCAGCCATGTTTATATAATGCAACCGACAAAGCATTTGTATTTTAAAGGATTGCAATTCCGAATATACATTATAACATATGACCACCTCGTTGGTCGAATGGCTAGCGCACACGCCTAACTACATCGACCAACTGCGAGGCTCGGGTTCGATTCCCGACGGGGGCAGGCATTTATGGGATGAACATTTAGATGTCTGCATTTCCGGGTCTGGGTGTTAATTAAATTTATTCTGGTATCTATTTAAGTATTTATATGTAATAGTATCGTTAACTAACACCCATAACACAAGCATATAATTTGCTTACTTTGGGGTTAGGTTCAATTTGTGTAACTCGTCCAGGGATATTTATTTATTTATTATTTAATATAACATCGTGAACGTGACCCAGAAAAACGTAGATTCGACCGGATGTCTTATGAAGATGACGGTCATGTTTCTGGTACATTGACCAATATGCTACAAAATACCGCAGCAGTTGTTTAGGAAATTGTATAATACATTATATAATACATACAAATTATAATAAAGCTAAGAACATCTTTGGTCACTTTTTAACCGATTCTAAACAGGATGATATCACATTGACGTAGTGGATGACGAGTTTTTGGAGATGAAATGGATAACTTACTGCAAGCATACACTAAGAATATCGTGGTCAACGTTTCAACCACACACACCTAAGCGATACACGGACAGACAGGCAATAAGGTGATGTTGAATGTATGATGAAATTGGAAGGTGACGGCCATTGAGTTTTTAGTGTATTTAGGGTAATGTTGCAGGTTCAGATTTTTTCTACTTTCAACAAGGGATATTGGGAGACGCGGCTATAATTAATCAACAGAAATGTATGGTCTTTTTCTCTCAACAACGGACTAATATAAACTATTACTTCCATTGTGAGGTTGTCACTTGTCGCAGTGTCAATGATGGCGTATCTCGGTTGGAGGGAAAGGTAGCTAGCATTTAAGTATGAGTCTAGAATTCTAGTATATTGGTAATCTAGTATCTTCGGTGAAGACGTACTATTTGAAACATTTTTAGGCGGAACTGACGTATTACCATCTCTTAAAAACATGGAGTTTAAGACAAATATCTCTTACATCTTTTCTTGTCATTTCATTTCATGCATGCGGTGTAGGTGCCCTAAGTCAAGTGAGTCGAGTGATCCTTGCAAACCCTGGCTTTATCTACTTTTCTGTTTTCATACAAAAATAAATTAGTTTTGGAGACCCTTAACACAACCTTCGGATAACACCCGAGTGATTTATTCGTGAAATGACAACCTAGATCTACCCTGGTACCCACATTCATCCACATCCACATCGGTACTGTATATCCGTTGTGTCAATCTTTTATCTACCATTCTTTCCACATGACCAAACTACTTGAGTATACCGTTTGTCCTTTTTACACCTACGCTTTCTATCAATCTCACTTTCTGATCTCGCTGATGCGAATTAGATCTCTTCATAGGTCTTAATTGAAATATTATTGTTATATTTCCAAATTATTCCAATAAAAGAGATTATTAATTCGACTACTTATATTCTTTCTAGATAATTTTACTTAGTAATATTATACGATTTTAAGGTCTTTTTTTAAACTTGAAATTACAATAACTCTAACGATCTGAAAATGAGAGATTAACATAAAACAGAATTTTTAAGATAAAGATGATGATGAAATAATCTCATTTTTTACGTTAATGTGATAATTTTATGTATACCTAAGCATTTCTAAGATTATACCATTTTAGAATTTTGTAAGAGTTTTATATTAAGAAATTTAAATTTAAAACTTTACAATTTAAATGCTGGTAGATATAGATATGGTGGAAATAATAATTTTATACGCGATTACCGAAATATTAGATTAAAAAGTAGGTGTTACCGGCGACTTAATACGAGGGCGTAGAATAATTACTTCGGATGTCATTATTTTTACAATAGGTACCTACAATAAAAATGCTGCTGTTAATACAGGGACAAATCTTAAGACATTTATATTAACAAAGTTTTGGTTTGGGAATTGTTTTTTAAAAAAGTAACATATGTTTAAATTCGGATCTTTAACTTGGCTCACGAGATGACCGACATGTGGGATGTTGATTCAACAACAATTGTCCCGATAGTCGTTTCAGTAAACGGTCTAATAGCGAAGAGTCTCGACCAATACCTTAAGAGACTCGCTCTGCAACCCTGGGTTAAGGGCCGAATTCAGAAGGCAGCAGTTTTGGGGACGGCACACATGGTTCCTCACTCTGTCGCCCTGACCACTGACGGTTTAGTTTTAAGACCACCGTTTTTGGTTCCCTGTTTTTATGTTTAAATTTTTAATATAATTTTTTGTATGTTAAATATATAAATGTAGAAAATAAGAGATAGTGAAAATAAATGATAATAATAATAATTTTTCGCTAATTCCAACATTACGTTATGAAATCGAGAATAGCGCTGCGCGTAGCGCGTAGGTACGCTCGCTAACCGTATTCGCAACAGTAAGATCCGAGTCAAGTGGGACAGTGTTGGTATAAAAATAAGCAAGGCCATGTTCCGTTGATTCGGCCATATAGGAAGAACGACAGACGAAAGATTGACAAAACAGTTATTCAATGGGAATATGGATGAACCATAGACCTTTTAACATATTATGTATGTAGGTGCTCAGGGAATGTAGATACCTACCTAGGTTGACGTTTTACTATTAAATGGTACCTACTGCCTACTGGTTTTATACGAAGGAGGTGGCAAATCTCCGAAATCGGCATGTTTGTATGAAAAAAGTAATGAACGCAGAAGAGGTAGGTCTGCAAGGATCAAGACATTACACACATTATCTTCAAGCCAAGTCCCTAACGAGGTAGCCAGAGAGTATCGAGTACCAAACCTCGCGGTCCTGGCAGACCTGCCTTGCTTCTTCCACATTCATTACCCTTACCCTTTTCATACAAACACTGTTTTGTATAAAAGTTTGTACTATCCTACTTTTTGAACAACCTTTTAAAAATTGTTTGTATACGAGTAGATCTAGAAAATTAAAACTACTCTATCAGCGCGCAGCGGTGTTAAATTTAAAATGTTTAAATGGACTGTCAAAATATTATTCGTATACAAAATCATCATGTGTCACGGCGTTTGTAAGTGAGCTCCTCTGAAAAGATCGAATAAATATTTAATCCCTGACGATGTTATGGAGGGATGTTATCAGTTTGATATACTAGCTATGTGTCTGTCTGCTTCTGACATCATAACTTTTGAACGGTCGACTACTTCGATGCAGTTTTTTTTTTGTTTGAAAGCTAATATAATTGAGGTGGTTCTCAACTATTCCCATTACATAAAGGTTTTATAGGGGGTTATTGAATTTTTTAATTAAATAAATATCCCTGGACAAGCTACACAAATTGAATCTAACCCCAAAGTAAGCAAATTATATGCTTGTGTTATGGGTGTTAGTCAAAGATTATATTATTAAAGTAGATACCAGAATAAATTTAATAAACATCCAGACCCGGAAATGCAGGCATCTAAATGTTCCTCACACAAATGTCTGTCCCCGTCAGGAATTGAACCCTAGCTCCGCGGTTGGGCAGTGTAGTTAGGCGTTTACGCCAGCCACTTGACCAACGAGGCGGTCATATTTTGGGGTTATATTGTGAATTGTTTTATTTATATTCAATACCTATACCTAAACATCTACTTATGAGAATAAGTAATAAATTTCACACCACAATAAAAAGAAATAATCAGTATGTCCCTTTTCAACACTATGATTTTTCAGTATCAAAATGCACTACATAGTTAATAGGAATACCACTAGACACTACTGTAGAAGGAGGTAGGTACTACTTCCCGCACTCCCAGTCGTCTATATCCTTATCTTAAAGCATTAGTTAATAATAATAGAAAAACTAACCTTTTTCCTAGATGTTCCTGTCTTGACGACACAACTTAATGGAATAGAGATTATTTAAAACTGTCCGCCATCATTATTTTTACCATGAGCCTGAGTATAGCCGTGTTAAACAGTTATACAAATGGTTTTGAACAGGTTTATTAACTGGGTCACTTATATGGCCGCTAATTTTGTCTAAGTAATGCGTAATAAACAGATTATTTATGTGTTGTAATATATTTAACACTCACCAAATGTCAGTCTAATTCGTTTGTAAAAGACTAGTAGTTGCTGCGACTTCGTACACAAGTACGACTTCGTACGTAGAAGTGATTTTCCGTGGCTAATGATGGGAATTAAATATTTTCCCGCAATAAAAGATATCATAAGTATTAACCGGACGATAAACTACTGCAACATTTTTTGTGAAAAACCGTTCAGTAGTTTTTGAGGAACAGACAAGCAGATAACCCTCGTTTTGAGTTCTTAATCACACACAATAAGCGAACATTATTTTTAATATTTTAGGCACAAATTTGATTACTTGGGTTATATTCTATGTATGTATAAATTGAGTATTAAGCTTGCTTACAGTACAGTACTTGCTTATGCTAAACAGCATATTTATTGTATATGTCTATAAGCTTACTTTAAGCTTGTTTTTCATAATTAGTTTATAGTTTGTTATTAGTTTATTGTTTTTCATAATTAGTATATGTTTTTTTTTGTAAAGTAAGTTTTGTATTGTGCACTGTATGTTCTACATTTCTTTTATGCATTACACTATTTTGGGTTTGCTGGAAGGAATCTCTTTTAGAGATAAGCTCGCCTTTTGTATAATTTTATATATTTGTTTTTTTTTTTACTTTTTGTGTACAATAAAGAATTAAAGAAAGAAAGAATTAGGCAGCAGTGGTTTTGCGGCATCTAGATTTGGTTGGTAGGTACTACCATCGCTTTGTCTATTCTTACCGCTATAGCATCAATGCTTGTCATTGTAGTGTTCCATACTGGAGGGTAAAGTCGTCGATAGATTTACAGACGCAGCCTTTACAAACTACATCAAATAAGACTTTCAAATCTTGAAATCATAGATTATTTCTTAAAATAGAGACAAGTTCGTGCACCCGCGTGCAACTAATGGCAGTAAGAACGGACGAGTACTAGGTAGTGCAGCGACCAATGAACATGCTTATGGTACCAGTACCAACAAGTCATTGCAGAACTAATATCACTTTTGACATACAGCTAATAAAATAAGATAGCTAAATAGGTAATAGTACGTTTAGTATGTAGCTTTTTATGTAAATAAAAAAAATGTTGCTCTATTCGAAGGTAACTGCTCTTGGCCGCACTCAAATACGTCAATCATTTTTAATCAATCATTAGGTAAAGCCCGGTTCCTATTTTCAAGATCGTTTTCCTCAGAAATGGTTGTTTTTTGTATGAATTGTAAGAGAAATCTAACTACAATCGTTTGTTTTCGATTATTAATTCTAAACAAAGTGTATAACTACAAACAACGCTTCGTTACTTTTAGGCAAGCTACCATTGGTTATACTGACGGATTACGGTTCGTTGATTATAGGAACCGGGCTTAAGTCGACATAACCCATACAAAATGGGGACTATCAAATATTTATCAACGTCCCCAAATGCGGCCACTAATGATAGATCAAAATGAACTGACGTCTCCGAGTGTGGCCCTTACCACTGCCATAGCGTAGCTTTTTCCCATTGCTTGCATTTTCCACTGACAAGGGTATAAAGTAATTTTATTTTATTTTTTTCAAATACTTCTTTGACTTCACGAAACCTGTTTAACTTGTAGTGGAGTGCCATGCAGCAACTTGGCCGGATAGAGATCCAACGCATTACTTATTCCATAATAAACTCTCACTATCCGGAGGGCAGGGTAAAGCTGCACAGTTGACAAATTATCCCGGTTAAGGACAACGAAGCACCTACTTAGATCGTATCTATTGGCCTCAGTTATTTCTTGCTACCAGGAGAACCGTGTGCCTGTATACTGTCTTATTACATTAAAAACTGGTTGCTTGAAGGCTTGAATGAAAGGCTTACCCCAGCGCTGCCTGTTAATCTGCCACCTACAATGTTTTTTCCTTTCATACAACGAAAAGCCATGCCATGTTATCTGAAGACATCGACCGCATAGAATTAAAAGTGAATGTGAACACTTAACAACAGTTTGTCACGCTATGTATATAACTTGTCAGAACACGGTTTGCTTATTTTTTTAATAAAACTTACCGCAAAGAACGATCATGCCAAACAGTACAATTTATTTTTATAGTTTCCTCGGAAGTCAACCATTAATTAACGTTATGACATAGCTTAACAGCGACTTCCGAAAAACTAATCATCTTGAATCTACGACTTAGCTTTCTTTTTGGATGACTAATGTGTTGCCAACCTCGCGGTTTTTACAAATTCACCGGACTTTACCACGACTTAGTTCTTCATAACAAGAGGTCTAAACTAGACTTATATTAGGTAAATAAACCAAACATTAAAATTGATTGGCTTTTGGGAAACTAGGTGGAAAAGGGAATTTGCCAAATGTACCTAACATAAGAAGATGGTTGTGTATGTGGAAAAGATATATCTAATGGCTACTAACGGCGAATATTAATAATCAATCCTAATCCAGAACTTGCTGTCCAAGATTGATATTTTGATTCATTTTTATGTTATCGCTTGCCAATAACAGATCTGTGGACAGGATAAGTATGGCAATTAGGTATAGGATAGGCCGGCGGATACGCAGCTATCTAGATGGCTTGAAATCCATCTTAAGAGATACATTATTAACATTGGCCGTAAGTCATTAGGCGCTAGTAAAAACCAACCCAAGAAGGGCTGATGTCATCAAACATCACATGTAGCAGGAGATTCCTGTTGCCGAGATCCCTATAAAGTGTAGAAGTAGCGATGAAAAACTGAGTCTGAGCTCTCCTCACACAGTTCATCAGTTGTGTTTCGCTTTTTTTCTATTCGATTGGAAGATGGATGTCCTGGTCAAGTCACTTCACCACTCGCACCAAACTGTGATGTCAAACCTCTATCATCATTTGGTTATCAGCACTGTACTTGCACTTCGTAACGAAAACGACAATAACGAATACCGACATTATAGTAGCAGGAGTTTGATTGTAACTTAGCCATTAAGCTCAACACGCACTTTGATTCTCCTACATCAAGCAAATAAAAGAAAGAAATAAAGAAGTCGGTAAAAAACTTTAAATCAACTAATTAAAAAAACTGGATGTAGGTATCCGGCGAGACCAAGGCTGACATTTCACGATCAGATCAATCGGATATTATCCGAGGGTGGTGTCAAGAGTTCCGAGACCGGCGTGTTTGTATGAAAAGGGTAATGTGAAGGAAGCAAGACAGGTTTGTCAGGATCGTGAGGTCTGGCACTCGATATTCTCTGCCTACCCCGAAAGGGAATTGGCGTGAAGATATGTATGTATGTATGTTAAAAAAACTGTTACATTTGCAATACTCTAAGGGGCGTTAGCCTTCAGATGGACAACTCTCCCAGTATACCAACACGTTACTGGTGTATAGGCCGTATCGCCGAGCCAAAAATATCTCATGTAACTGTTATACTCTGATTTGTAGGAAGCTGGTAATAAAGCTGTGGTCTAGTGGTTCGGTGTTTGCGTTGTATATATGAGGTCCCAGTTGCAACTCCCTGATCGGGCAGCCTAGTGTTTTTGATTTCCTAAAAATTAACAACTTTGCCGGGATTTGATTCATGCCCGATGTGTAATAAGTGTGCCACCTACCACATTGTGGAACTTAAAGTACCTTCGGCTAATCGTGGATGCCTCGATGGTACCTTTACCTACCTCTTCGGAGATACGGGCGTAAAGACACATTATAAACAGATTAAATACCAGTCACAGGACTACGATGCAGAGGTTGAACGGTATTTTACCGTCAGGTGATCCGTTTTATCCCATGAATAACCACTGCTTTTTTTAAACTTTTTATCAATTCTGCTATTTTTCGTGTTCTATAAAGTGAGGGTATTAATAAAAATAAAACTTCGACGTATATAAACTTATTTTTATAAATGTTTTGCAACATTAATAACTGTACTAGAAAACTGGAACCGAAAAACATTTTAAATCGACTTTAATTTCGAAAAATAATTTTCACATAAAGTAAAATTGCGTAAAAAAAAAACAAATTTAAAAATATTATGTGCCTTTACCATTTATTGAACATGTGAAACAATCTAAAATAACTAAACATATGAAACTAGGCCAAGTTCAAGTACTGAATGATTCACAAAGTCTGACTATTAGTCAATAGATTTTAAATGTGGTACCACTATTTTTAATTAATAACCACTAAAACTCTGGCTAGATGTTAAGATGTTGTGGAACAAGACATGTACAAATGCACTCAGCACGGATCTGTGTTACAAAGCTTGAACGTGAGGAACAATTATATTTTGTATGTTCTTACATATTGCTGTAACATTAAACATTTGACAGTAAAATGATTCTATTAGTTATAAATAAGTCGTAGAAAAGAAATACTAACGAGATCACACCGTTTATGTCCATACAAGCATCTTAAAAAGAATTTAATGGTCAAACGAATTTCTTGAATGAAGTTAGGTCTTAAACCCTTAGTTCTTTGTTAGAAACATTATAAGAATCATAATATTAAAAAAAAAACATTTTAAGCTCAAACAAATGTCAAATATTAATGAAGTGGTAATTACGAAGTTAATATAATCCTCTAAAATAAATTACTGGACGGTTCATACGTAAGGAACTCACTCAAAAATAAGAAACCAACAAAATATTAGAATTTCAATACGAAACGGAGGTAGGCTGAAATGAAGAGCCCCCACTACTTCACTGCATAGTATAAAACAAAGTCGCTTTCTCTGTCCCTATGTCCCTTTGTATGCTTAAATATTTAAAACTACGCAACGCGGATTTTGGTGCGATTTTTTTAATATATAAAGTGATTGAAGAGGAAGGTTTATTTGTATATTTATTATCCGTGCGAAGCCAGGGCGCGACTCTAGTACTTAATATACGTATTACTTGTCAGTAGGAATATTTATAACAGCATATTATCCGGGTCTGAGTGTTAGTTTTTTCGAGTATTGCAATCTATAGGCGAACAGACTTGTCAACTGTTGCATGTTAACATCCGCTTTTATATTGAACTGAACGTTCTGTTCTCTCTCACGCTCGCCCAATAAATGAACTAGTTCCAAACAAATCCACTGAAATGTACCAGGTAATTCTAAACGCCCAATTTAACGAGTAATGTCCAATTTCCAACCACAGAAGTGTTTTTTGTGTATTGCGTGCATACTTTATGCTTGTGTGCTTAAACGCAATGGTGAGGGCGCTTTATTTCAGCTTAGATAATCTAGATATATCTAGAACACTTCAAAATTTGTCGATTAATAGGATTTGCACAATACGTGCTCACTAAATTCAATTTAACAAAGTTTGGTTATACATTCTCAATAGACGTGAAATGGAGGTCAACTCAACTGATTTTTCTTTACATTTGTTAAATAAACGGATTTTGACATTTTTTATTATTATTATATTTAAAGAAAGACAAGATGCTAGTCTTTAACCAGTGCTGATTATGTATCTCAGTTGCTAACTCAAAATGGTAAAGTGTACAACAAATAGCTGTCAAATGACGTGTTTTATATTTGCTATCTTCAGTGACCAACAGAAATACAATAGAGATAGTAAACACAAATGACGTCATTTGACAGCTATTTGATGTACACTTTTCTATTTTGAGTTGGCCACTGAGATACATAATCAGCACCCTGGTCACATAATATCTCTTATAAAATCGAGAAAAAATATTTCATGGTTAAAGTGACCATGAGTTTACAGTTGAAAAAGCAAAGTATCTTCACACTCGTATCTTCGAAAAGTATGCAGAGGTACAACCATTTGTAGAGTACAGTGTAATTTTATATAACAAAGTTGTATTCTAACATTATATTGGCTTTTAAAAATAAATAAGCCATTAGTGATTAATACCAATGGCTGACATACAGTTTATACCATTTTTTACTTCGGTTTTTTTTTTGTGTTTTATGGTACTACAATCAAAAAATTTCTCAATATAATTGTCAGTAGCTTCATTAACTATAATCAGAGATATATACAAGGTGCTCCTTCGGTGGATGATTAAATCAACAGCTCGTCCTTTAAAATATTACTAAAAATGGGTCGAAAAAAGACTTATATAAAAACAAAATTTACGCATCACAATCTGCATATGAAATAATTTTCCACTTAGGAGTTTCTGCGAATATATATTTTTATGTACATTAAATTCTTCTTCTTCTTCTTTTGTATATATGGCTTTCAATGGTTTTCACGACTTATTTAGCCAATGTCAAGTATACATTAAATTCAAAATGGTTGTTAGCAACTGTGGTTTGTCAAAGTCCACTTTGACAAACAACCGACTAAATGACTTATAACAGCGCCGATACACCGATACGCAATTCTAGTTGTTATTACAATATAGGAGTATCTAACTCAAGCAGCAGTAGCTTATGATTCAATTGAGAAATTTAACAAAAAAATATTTAGAAAACATACGTACACATCAAGGTCCTTTGGTAACCATATGCCTAAATTGGGCAAAATTTTAATATAAGTTTATTTTTCAATACTTGAAACACAAAAATAGGTAAAACTAAATATGATTTAAATAGTTTCATACTAAAAAAAATAAAAAAATGTGAATGATAATTTGTATTCAGGAAATTGAGCAGTAAATAAAACACCTTGTATATTCATACATACATATGATTTACATATTATTTTACATATTATAGTAGAACTATTATAAATACAAAATATATAACAAGTAATTTTACAAATATTAGAGTGTAGTATTATCTAGCTATGGTGATTCGCCCTTCTTATAACTCGTCAGCTAAAAAAGAAAAAATCATGTTTTAAAATTAAATCTCCAAATTTTTTGTTTACTTTTAGAAATAATAAAAATTTGTTATAAATATGCTTCACTTGTATAATTGTGTTGTCGCGCTACATCGTACTTAGTATGAGTCATGACGTCACTAGCCTGCGAATGCGACTGCGGTTGGAGGCAACCAGTTTTATGCTTTGTTTACGTTCTAACCATAAATTACGTGTTTTGCGTCGGATGAAAATTTTTTTTTTTCATAGACCGAAATAGTTATCGATTCCCAACCGTTTCTCAAAATTTGGCTGGTGCTTTACATGTATATGATGCAATACATTTCCTATTGCTTTTTCTAAAATTTTATTTTTTCAGAAAGTTTTGGCAAGTTTTAGCTAAAAACTCGAAAAACAAAGATGAAAGTCATTACCGTTACATTTGCTGTGTAGAGTTCCCATTCCAAGTGTTATTATCATCATCTGAAGCTTGCTCGCCTCCCAACCGATGAATATTCGTGCGACGTCTAACTCCGGGCACATTCGACCCGCTTCTGGGCACATTTGACCCACCCCTGGGGAAATTGGGGCCAGGACCATCTGGGGTACCTGGAGCGTTGGCTCCGGTGGCCCCCGAGGGGAAAAACCGGTTACAAATCCACGAATACACTTGATATGTCGGTTCGAGAATAATAGATGTAAATAGTTGGGTAAGGAATGCTGAAACAAAAAATGATGTTTAAAAATATGAATTTAAAAAAGTTATTTTGTGTTTTTTACACAATTGAAAGGAAAACTGAGTGGTGGTCAGAAATATACACGTTTATAGACAAACAGTAGCAATGTTGTCCTGCCCTGCCTTGCGCTGCCTATTTAATCTAGTTTTGGATATATCTGGCGACATTTTATATTAAAGTAACTAAATTTAGCTATAATTTTTAAAAACTTTATAATATAATAATAATAAAATAAATAATTTAATACATATTTTATACTTTTATTATATATGATTAATATTCTTTGCCGTTTTGGATGACCCAGAAAAAGTGTTTTTTTTTTTTAAATGACTAGCATTGTTTATCTCAGTTTTAGAATTCGAATAAAAAAATACAGCGCCATCTCTTGTTAGTAAACTACAACTGTTCTAAGTGTCGGTGTCGGTAACTAAATTTCGTTCAAAACCATTTAATGTGGAAGTTGATACGATAATGTACATCATATATATTTTTTTAAGTTTAATTATTAAAATTTGAAATTCTCTTATTTTAGATATCACACACATTTCAGCACTTTGGAAGCGTCTCTCGCGTAAATTATTTATTTTAGAAAAAAATTACAGTAGAAACTTTTTGAACCCCAGATATCTCACATATAGATGAAAAAAAATTTTGAGTTTTGGTCGTAAGGGGAATCTCCAAAATTTGTTGTTATTTTTCTAGTTTTGCAAGAAAATCTTGCGGTTCACAGAATACATCTATTTACCAAGTTTCAACAACATAGCTCTCGTCGTTTTGGTAAAAACATACTGTAACATACGGACAGACAGCCGAGACGAATCAATTAAGAGTTTCGTATTTTGCATTAGCTGTGGAACCCTAAGAACATAAGATGGATAATATAGGCTTCCACATAGAGCACAGTAGAGGTGCACGGAACTGACCGAGGATGGAGAACCCTGAGGGCGTTTGCGGCGCCAGCTGCGTCCGGCGGGGCAGCACCAGCAGCGCCGCGGTGGGCACCAGCTGCAGGTCCCGCAGGGTGGCGCCGCCCTCCGTCAGCTCGCGCCGGGGGAACGCCGTCCACACCGAGAACTGGGACGGGGACAGCTGGGGGGAAACCACACACAAAAATTATGTTAACGATACCTAAACATTATCAACCGCATATACCTTCATTTAAATACATACATATCATCACGCCAAGTCCCTTACGGGTAGCCAGAGAGTATCGAGTGCCAGACCTCACGATCCTGACAAACCTGTCTTGCTTCCTTCACATTTATTACCCTTTTCATACAAACACGCCGGTTTCGGAGACTCTTGACACCACCCTCGGCCCTCGGATAATATCCGATTGATCTGATCGTGAAATGTCAGCCTTGGTCTCCCCGGGTACCTACATCCATCCACATTCGCATTGTATATCTGCTTTGTCAATCTTTCATCTGTCATTCTTTCCACATGACCGAACCAGCGGAGCATGCCCTTTCGCATTTTAACACCAACACTTTCTTTCAATCCCACTCTTTCTCGGATCTCACTGTTACGAATGCGGTCAGCGAGTGTTACACCACAGATTTTCCGTAGCGCTCTCATTTCGACCGCATTTATCCTACTTTCATGATCTTTCTGACATACCCAACTCTCGCTTCCATACAATAACGTTGGGATAATCACAGAATTACGCAAAGCTAGTCTAGCTTTTTGACTCAAAACCTCGCTTTGGAATAGCTTTATTTAAAGTACATTTAAACATACCCTCAAAAATTCATACATATTTCGACTGATATTTCTAATGCCTACGGTGTACCACATGGTACTGTTTTATGACCCTACTTTTCAAATTATAAAAAAAATGTACCAAACACTATAAAAAATAATTTTCTTGTGACGCTACGTCTCAATTCATTTTATTTCAATAATTTGACTAAGTTCCTGGGCTCATTTGGAACCTAAAACTTGTTGTTTTATAATTTTATATTAGGTCTTTCATCCATAATCTCACAATAGAAAAACACTTAAATATTACTTATTTAATTGCGCATATTTTAATATTCACACATTTTTTTGTTAAAAAAAACACAAGTTGAAATTCGAAAAGAACATACCCAAATCTATAAATTAACTAATTTTCAAAACTCCCGGAAAACTTTCCAGGTAAAACACTAAATGACTGAACTAATTTTTCAAATAAAGAAAAAATCATCCCATGCAAGATTATAACCTACACACTTTTATCTTTTGCTAACTAATGCTCTTAAAACAGTTATAATTTTGCACCGCCTAATAGCTATAAGTAACAGTTATGTTAATTTTAGCAGTTCTAATGCTTAGGATTATTATTATTATGATTAACACTCTATATCACTCATATACACTTCTCTTGAACTCTAAATATTCAAATTATTTCTACAGAATTTCTCCGAATATGATATTCCTATTTATTTCCTAACACAAAACGAAAGAAACATACTCATGATAGGCCGAGAGAAATTTAAGCCTGACATATCTCCTATTCTTCTCAACATATATACAAACTTTTCGATTTTATTACAATTACAAAATTTATCTGTTTTCAGAACCAGTATCAAAACCTAAATCCATTTTTTTATGAAAATTCGTGCTGCTTTAATATTGGGATTTACTTCACCATAACATGTAAATAAGGTTATACCATGCACCAAATCAAACGAAAACTTCCGTCATTTTTTTTGTGACAACCTTGTGGCTATACAAAATTAAATAAACATTTATAATAATTGCTATACGAAAATTGGTGTGCTATTTATTTCCGAGAGGCTTTAACGTTTTATTTAAGTTCTTTAATATTTTACCAAAACGAATCGATTTCGTCTGATGACGCTTCGGGTGCGAAGCGAAAAGTACGTTGAGTTTTTAGTAGTGTGTGTATTGTTGGTGCTAATAAAACAGTTTAATGGGGTGTATGTATTGTTGTGTGGAGTTGGATATATTTTGGGGTCTTTGGCTTCTGGTTATTCCAATTCCTTCATGACGCTCTGACTTTCCTGTTTTGTCGCGCCATAATGCGTATATTCTGACGCGAATTCAGAAGTTTTTACCCGTTCCAAGTCCAAAAAGTGCGCAACGCCGCTAAAGAAGTTTTCACTTCAAAAATCATCTGCATCAGTTTCAAAGAACTCCAAAAGTTCAAGTGAAATAGTCAAACGCGTCATTTTTTTCAACTAAAAGCAGTCGAGGAACCCACCTCGCAGGCTCTTCGTGGAACCCAATTTGTTGACTATGATAGTTTCAGTTCGTTCATAAGAGATGCCTGTAATCTCGGTTATCTCGCTTATTTTTAATATGCGGTCTCCCATACTTAAATCAAGTGTTTTTTTATTTTTTCATCAGTAGTGGACGTCGAAGCCCTTCTAGATCGGAGTTGATCAGTCATAGTCTCTCTGCCACGCTTCAATACTGCTATCCATTTTCTGATGGTTGAATAAGACAAAGCAGAATCACTTACGTACTGACCATATCATCAGGGATGGCTTTCGGTGACGACCTCTTCTTATATTAATGACGGCACGCTGCTCGATTTGTTCCATTTGCAGAAAGTATGTCACATTGTTTTTTTTTTTAAATATAAAACATCAACTAAATATTACACACGTTTGAGACTTCTTACAATTAACTATTCTGAACTGAACTAAATAATGTGTGTAGATTTGATTTTTAGAACTGAATGGACGTGTGTTAGGCCGAGTACTTTCCAATCCACCCTCGTATAAAATACCTACAGACACTAGACTGTGCTAACCAAAACACTAACACAAAAGCAATAATAAAATATTGATAAACATACGTGTAGATTATCAGCGATATACTGTTGCACTTCGGCCAGAGGCGCGCTGGCCGAGAACTGCGCCGAGTGTGTCCCGCCGTCCGGCAACTTCAGCTGAAGTCTCGCGCGGTCCACGTTATCTCCTGACGCTGGGGAAATAAATAAACAAAATTCATTTATTTTAAATTATTAGTGTATTTTTAAAATTATGTGATTTCAAATTTTTTTAGGCGCGGTACGATTCGAATTTCAAGCAATTGCTATAACCAACATATTTCATTTGCAGACTTGCTTAGCTTCCTTTACATTTATAACTCTTTTCATACCACGACACCCGTTTCCGTATAATATTCGAGCGGTTTCATCGTGGAATATAAGTCCCGGGTGTCGATTGACATTTCTCATTTTTGCAACAAACAATTATTTTAATAAATGTACTCGTACTTTTAATTATATCGCCTTTGCGGTTAACGTTGGATTTGACTTCTCGAGATCCCGGTTTCGATCCTAGGGTCGGTTTTTAAAAAGTAAGTATGTACGAGTAGTAAAGTGTGTGTGCAGTGGTACGACCGATACGAAACTATTGGAAACGAGCGATCAATTTGAAACTGTGTAATTATGTGCAGCATGGGGAAGAGCGAGTGTGTGGGGTGGAGCGAGCGAGGTGAGAGGGGCGAGTGGTGCAAGTGGGGCGAGTGGTGCGAATGGGACGAGTGGTGCGAGTGGGGCGAGCGGGGTGAGCTTGGCGAATGGGTCGAGTGGAGTGAGTGGAGCGAGTGTGTTGGGTTGAGTGGGGCGAGCGGGGTGAGCTTGGCGAGTGGGTTGAGTG
>NJDD01006514.1:135940-156141 GCA_002245505.1 Calephelis nemesis | reverse complement strand
GGGCGGGTGGTCCCGTGCCTTCCGCTCGGCGCGGTCCTGTGCGATCTGCTCCAGGATCCGCTGCCGGGCCAGGTTGTTCTCCATCTTCTCTCGCTTGCGTTCCTCCTACAAACAATCACATATTTACTTATCACATATGCACAACAGAGCGTAGATGTGACATATACTAAAATTTAACAATAATATGCAAAACGCACTATCAATCAGAATCAGAATAATCTTTATTCACATGAACCATACAAGTGGTATTTGTGCGCGTCGACATTTTTTAAACTACCACCGGATCGGTATCGCGGCCTCACACTGAGAAGATCCGGCGAAAAAAACTCAGCGGGCTTGTCTTTTTTCAACAATAATATTTATAATATAATCTAGATTAAAAATACAAATTACAATCTGATTTCAACTTAAATAAAATGTACAACAAATTACATTACAAACTGCAGTGGGAGATTGAAATCTCTTCAAGCATGTTCTTCTTCCAAATACTCTGAGACCATAAAATAGCCTTTTTGACATAATTTTGCTTTGATACATTTTTAAACTTATTTATAGGTAGATCTCTAACATCAATGGGCAGCTTATTGTAAAAACGTATACATTGACCGAAAAAGAATTTACTAATTTTATGAAGACGAGTTTTGTATACGGCTAGATTATTTTTATCCCTCGTATTTACATTGTGAACATCACATTTTTTTGTAAATATACATAGATTTTTTTGACATACATTAAATTCTCATAAATGTATTGAGAACTGCAGATTAAAATATTTATTTCTTTGAATTTTTCACGCAGGGAATCCCTTGAATTAAGATTATAAATAGCTCTAATAGCTCTTTTTTGTAATACAAATATAGTACTTATATCTGCAAAATTTCCCCAGCAGGATATCTGCAGAATAAAGCTCTAAACTCGCGCCTTTACTTCCTTGTTTAAATTCGACCTGTCCTTTAACGGCCAATATTAATAACCAATCCTAATCCAAAACTCGCTGTCCAAGATTGATATTTTGATCCATTTTTATGTTATCGCTTGCCAATAACTCATCTGTGAACTGAATAAATATGGCAATTAGGTACAGGATAGGCTGGCGGATTCGCAGCTATCTAGATTGCTTGAAATCCATTAGATTGAGATACATTATTAACATTGGCCGTAAAAGTATCCCTATATGTAGGATAACTTTGAAAGGATATACTTATTAAAATGGTAATTCATTTAAAAAAAATCTTTAACTAGAAATATGGCTGAAAAGGGGTATTAATATTGTTAAAAACTAGGAAAATGAACGAAGTGCTACATTAATCAGTCCTACCAATCACGGAGAATATTTAGGTCTTCATCGACACGACTTACGATTTCGTTGATAACATTCAAGTCGGCAGGGGTGTAAATTTGTAAATCATCCCTGTACAGCTGATGTAAACAGCTTAAGTGTTCGGTAATTAGATTTATGACTATCGAAAAAAGAAGTGGCGATAATATTCCACCTTGGGGTACACCTGCCACTAAATTACACTAAGTGGACAAAACACACTGTCATTGTTGGGAACAGCTAGCTTACCGTCCCTATCTAATTCATGTACCTGTATCTGTTTGAGTTCTTGATCGGCTTGCCATCTCTTTAGTTCGGCCACGCCCTGGCCGACCGCACGACGTTCGCGTTCCTTTTGCTTCTCCTCCTGTTAGCAGGGGGTTTATTTTATGAAAAAACCGGCAATGCATACGACGAATTCACCCAATAAATCGTAGTTAGGCCACAGGCCGTAAATATCCACAGCACAAACAATATTTTGCCAATGAATTAATGACAACTTCTAAAAATTAATTGATCGCCCTTCCAAAAATAAACCCGATCAAAGCTCCTTAGAATTACTGAGTATGAGAGACAGTATCAAGGATCAAGTTTAATACAGTATAAGTGCCCTTTGTCTCCAACCACTGTAATAGACATTCTCTAGCCCTCCGAACACTGATAAAATTTCTAAGCCCAAAAATTGACTAATAATTTGTTCATTTTAAAAAGACGATTTCCAAAACGTCAAGCTGTCAACCTTGGCTGCTTAAATGTCTACATATAAATGGCAAAGTCCTGACTGACATGTCAACGCCCAGCCCAAATTTGTTAATGTTAGAAGCTCAAATTGATTTAACAAAGATTTTTTCGGAATTTATACCCTAAGTTAGAACTTTCTCTTCTAACTGGTATAAACTTTTTTTAAACTAAAAAAAACAGCCAAAGGTGTAAAGTGGCACAAAAAACACTTGACATACTTACTTAGTAATAAAAATAAAAAACTTTATTAGGCTTTCATGGCTAAACCACTAGATTATTTTAATGAAATTAAATATGCTTACAGACAGAAAACCGAATTCAAACATAGACTTTTATTTCAATAATAAGTACAAATGATTATAATTATAGGCGTTATATTTTGTTTGAAAATTTATTCTATACTGACGAAATCGCAGGAAAACAGCTGGATATCATATATGTATCATAATTATGGCTCATATTTTAAATTTAGTCTCTACGAACAACGAAATACAGATCCGAATTGTTTGAAACTGTTTGTTGTGTTTAATAAAGAAACAAGACGGGAAAAAAAACATCCAAACATTTATTATAATTTGCCTTCCTAACTTCCCGTCACTTTTTATTGAATATCGGCAATGTTTTAGAAATAATTTCTTTTATGTGATAGGTCAGCGAACAAGCACACCGAAAGAGACAACCGTACCCTATAAACACCATAGATGTCACAGGTGTGTTGCTGTCTTGTGGTCGGGATGCTAAAGTCCCCTAAGCCTAAGGCTTCTTGTGCAAGTCTATATATAGGTCTTACAACTTTGTAAGATACAAACACTACTTTTCTCAAATTACCTCTTTCTCTTTCTCCGCTTTTTCCAGTCTTCTGGCTTCTATCAGCTCTTTAGCTCTTTCCATTTTCTCTTCCATGCTGGCTGTGCTGTCACTAGCTGCGGGATTTTCCGCGACAGCAGATTGTGTCTGCAAACAGAAATATTTCATTGATGTATGTTAGGTGTTTATCTGGATTTTTAGGTCACTGAAGGCATTCCATAACATATATCTATTGACGGTAAGGAATACACTTAATCTACACTCGAATGTGAGAATTGCGTGCGTACGTGTGTTAGCATATGGCCCAAAATGACATACAGCAACAACTTTCTGGGGTCAGAACTAGGTAACAGTAGTCACCAATGAGATGTAATAAATGATTTGAATTGCTCTAGTAGGCCTCAACGTCTGCAACTGAAGTTAACATCGCAAAAGTGGAAGAAACAGATTGGCGATTGGCTAGTCCCAAATGACCTGATTTTTCTACAAAAAGTCAAACCGCATGACAGTCGCTGAGGACATGCTAGAACGAGTCAATTCTGACTTAAAACGCACTGTCACTGGTGACGAGACTTGGGTTTACGAGTTTGACTTGCAAACGAATTAAAAAGCTTCGGAGTGGCGCCTTCTAACTTAACTGAAACCAAAAAAGTCAAAATCATGTTGGTGTGCACTCGGAATTTAGCGGAAGATCAAATGGTAACTAAGTTTTCTAAGTTTTAGTTAATTTATAATTAAGGTTACTGTTTACAAAATCGACGAATAAAACCAGATTTGTAGACAGCAAATTCTTGGATTTTGCACCACTATGCTATCGCATAGGGCCATCACTGTGATCGCATTTTTTACCAAAAACTTAACAAACACCACCACATTCATCAGATATGACTATAGGAGTTTTCTTTCTTCTGATACTTCATGGCACCCGTAACAATCA
This sequence comes from Calephelis nemesis, assembly GCA_002245505.1. NCBI lineage: Eukaryota > Metazoa > Arthropoda > Insecta > Lepidoptera > Riodinidae > Calephelis > Calephelis nemesis. The sequence goes on along the minus strand of NJDD01006514.1, from coordinate 152,338 downwards.
ATTGGTAGAAGACATAAACGAGAAATCGCGGCAAAAACTGAACTCAATTGGGTTTTGATGTTTGATTATTCGTTGGCGTAAGTGTATCGTTTCTGAAGAAGCATACTTTAAAGGTGATAAAATAGATTTTGATGAATTACAAACAGTTTGTGTATTATTGATATTTTCCCGAAACTTTCTTGACAGAGTAGTACAATGCAATGTTGTATATTTTTATTGCTGTCCCTATTCACACTTACCGCTGCCACAGGTTCGGTTCTCTGACTAGGTCCAGCCTCGTCTGTATTCCTAGGCTTTCTCACACAGACATCTCCATCGCAAATCACGTCATACTCCACCCCTGACCGAGTTACTTCATGGTGTTCTGTCTTCTGAATTTTTGCAGCCGGACCTGATGATGTTTCTGTAAAATCCTGAATTTAAGTAACCATCCATAACATTTTTTCTTCAATCAATGGTACTATCGTTTTACTTGTTTTGACTAAACATAGCTAAGATTATTAGATGAAACCATATCTAATATTTAAAGCTCCTCACCAATTAATATTAAGGCGGTAATTAAACTTGTTTTAGGTTTAAAAGTATCCCAGAAACCTAACTCAATTATATTATCTCAAATTATTATTATATTTAATGTAGACATTCATTCATTTTATTGCTTGCAAATAACTAAAGATTTATATTTTTACTTTTTGCAAAATTTCCTGCTTTCTGCCATTTCATTTGCTTTGTCATAACAAAATATTTTCCTATTTATTATCAGGCCACACAGCAAATTACTTATTACTCCGATATAAATTAGATATTATATTTTATAACATAAAAAGTTTATTGAAAAAAAGTACACAAATAATAAAAAATAAGACACATGAGGTATTTAAAAAAAGTGTGAAGATCTTAGCAAGACTTAAGAATCATAAAAATAAGGCCGTACAAGATTATTATTATTATTGTTCTCAATTTGGTGACATACCTGGTTCCTCTTCTCTGTCTGGTTGTGGACTATTTACTGATTTCTCAGGTTCCTTTGTCTTACATGCACTGGATTCAGCCTGTAATAAGTTTGCTGTTTCTTCTTTTATATTGTGTGATGATGTTGAAGGCTGTACATCGGGAACTTTTTGGTCTTTGCCTAAAACAAATTATAAATAGTTGACCTATATCAAAAATAATTTTGACATAGTCATTTTCCTAAAAGTTTAAGAGGTAAGATACCCAATAAAATATGTACCCAAAAGTTTAAGATCCTGCACATCTTGAAGATGTATATCTTTGTTGCATTCTGCTTGTTTGCATTAAGTTATGATTAAAAATATCTAGTTAACCGTCTTACTTTTATTTTTTTATAAAAATATGTGACAACTGCTAAAACCTTAATCAAATATTTTAGAAAAGAAAGTAAGACGTAGCACATAAGTTAAAATACTTATGTACAGTGGATTTTCTTTAAAAACACAAGTTTTTGTAAAAAGTTACACAAGACAACTTAAAAATTAAGACATGGTATAACTGCTCTACTTACTCTAAGTGACCTATAATAATTATAGCGACGTGACAATATAAATGGTTATTAACTTGCATCAAAGTTAATGCATTTGGGTATTATTATTTTATTATTGCAGACCAACCATTCTTTAGTGACGTTGAATGGCAACCACCAAACAAATTTCGTTATATTTACAAATATGCGACAAATATGCATAATGCGCCTAGCATATTTGCAATGTTGAACACATAAAATTATAGTAACACAACAATTTTATTATGAATATTGATAAGAAGCCTCACAAGCTTCATTTGCACTTCACAGACAAAGTTCACAGTTTTTAGATGGAGGGGTTTCTTATTCTGTGGAGAAATTTATCATGTCTACTAAGTTATAAAAATATAAAAATAGCTTACGGTGTTCTTGTAATATCCTGTCAATCCTCACAGCCAGGTTTTGAGCTTCTACTCCTGCACAGACCACTTCCAAGGGTGTCCCATTTCGACCAATAAAGAATAGCGATGGCACCGGAACAAATTGATCTGACAGCTAGTTAAAGATAAGATTTGTATATCAAAGAATCACCTAGCCATGTTGATTATTGTTAGGCAGAGAATACGTTTTTTTAGACTGTCTCACAAGAACTGTGACCACAACAAGGTGACAATTATTGTACTCATATGCTAACATACCTACTGATTTTTTTTCTCTTATTGTTATGATGTCAGTATTTACTGGTTTAACACATTATAAAATTGTTTGATAACCCATGCTATTTAATAAAATTTTAAGGTTTTACATTTTCCTTACATATTATAATATGTACAGTTAATAATTGTGAGATTGACAATGCAGTGGTAACAACTATTGTTGAGTATTGACGATTTGCTTGTTTTGTATTGTTGTTTGCTTTCCAACAACGACAAAAAATAGACTATGTTGTTGCTATTAAGTCTTCTTCCACACTCACAACATATTACCAACTTATATAAAAGGATACAGATTTGGGCAAAATATGTGTAGTTATCAGACCCACTCTTGAGTTTAACTGCAAGAAAATTGTTTTGATCTGCTAGCCGCTGCAAAACTACACTGTCATCAATTGTAGTTGCCAAATCTTTGGAAAGGTCGTTATCTCCTAGAATTTAAGTATAATTACATACAAATGGATGATATTATTAGAAGAAAGAGATATTCGTTTCTACTATAAAGTCTGAAACTAGACACTGATTTTAGAATTTCTGTTGTCATAGCAAAATTATATTATACAGGAGCATCAATGAAATGAAAATTATTTATGTAAAAAATATATATTGTCTTAAGAAGTAAAAAAGAAAAAAGAAAACACACCTATATGCATTACATACAAATATTTAAATAAAGACTAGTATTTTAGGAATCGTTTTGTAAAACATAATTTGCCAGTATTGTGTTCAAGAGTAGCTAAAATGCCATACTCAATTCCAATTTCCAATATTGCATGAATTGAGGTTCAAGAGTCACCCTACAGGCCTATAGTAATGTTTGATTATGTTGTATTAAAATCAATTTAGTCTCATTTTAGTTTATCAATTTAGTTTTTTAGTTCTATAACACAGGGTTCATCACAAAAGCATAGAACTAAAAAACTCAATTAGCATAAGCCACAAACAAACCTAAAATTGTAAGTGAACAAAGGAAATTGACAAAAAATTTGCCTTCGGTAGTTTTGTTTTGAGTTTAGAAATTTATTTGATCACAGCAACTATGTTGACAAACAATTTCATTAACAGGTTAATGACTTATTTTATGCATATTTGTTTGCAATGTTGAATTGTTGAAAATTTTAACTCGAGATTATTAGTAACTATGTTGACCACCTACACACTACTAGCAGCCCGCCCCTGCTTTGCATGTATATAAAATATACAAAACTTATAACTTTTAAAAAAAATCACTTTAACTACTATAATAATAAGCAGTTATCACCTTTACACCCTTATTATGAAAATTCAGAACAAATATTACTAGAAAACTAAAATGTTGATCAAAACTTCTCCCAACATTAGCCACTAAATAATAGATGTTTTTGTATTAAAATTTAATTATATTTACTAAAATTTCAATTATATTTACTAAAATTTCAAGAAAATGTTACAAGCAACATTTTCATAATGCAGGCCTACCTGCACACAAAAATAATTTATTTCAAATATTACAGAAGCTTTCAGTTTTTCATTAAATACAGTTCATAGTATTATAACTACAATATTTATTCAATTAATAACATTTGACATAAACCTACAAAGCTTTTGCTTCTATGGAGTGGTGGTCAGGTGTTTAAGTTAATTGCATAAGACCTTGGGTCAGACAACTCAAAAGACGTTTTGTAATTTTCTAATAAATCCGTGACACATAGGGCATGTTTGGCCGAAGTAAGTGCTTACTAAATTTAGTAAGTCACTTACTATGCTTACAAAATTTTTGGCCGGGACACAAAATAAGTGCTAACGCAGTAAGTATGGCTAAGTATACGACGCCATTTTGCTTATTGTTGATGTATACAAAACGGACAGGAACAGACCTTTCATTGTTCAGATACTTAATACAGATAGATAATAAAATATTTCTCATAAAATTATCCATTTGAAACTATTCACAGGAATTAAATTATATTCCTAAATTTAGTACTGTCAATTATATTCAGACTATGAGTTTATGTACGGGATATGACATAAACCAGTGTTTTGTGTTATGTTGAGCCAGTAAGTCTGTCCTGGCCGAAAAGCGCTACAGTCAGCTTGTAAGACTTTAATTTTTTTATGCTTACTGGCTTACTTAGTTTAGTAAGTACTTACTTCAGCCAAACACGCCCATTGAGAATGGCGATAGATTTTATTACCTATCATATTATGGGCCAAAGTAGTTTCTAAGTATATCTCACCTGTACCTGAATCTGAATTGTTAGTGTCTTAACTTTTTGAATATTTTTACAGCTTTCTTCAAAAAAATATGTATAAAATAAAGAAGGAAGGATGGAGCATTTTAAGTAATTCAGTTTGTCAGTTTACCAAGGTTACATTTATTGATTTCATTGCAGTTTCGTCATTCAAACTGAAAAAAAATTACAACGAAATCCCTTTTCAACTTATAAGCTAATCGGAAATGTAAGAATCGAATTAGTAATACAAGTGAATTAATTACCCGGTTAAATAAGAGATAAGAAGTCGTCTATTGTTTAATGACGTAATATTTATCTAGTAACTTTGTTTGATCCTGTTTCATATACTTATTTATCTCTGTTTATGATGCATTTACGTAGACATGGTACTTTAATGTTAGTTATTTAAATAATAACAATTGCAATTATGTACTTTACCTTCTACAAACACAACAAATATTGCATTTCTCTGTTTTGAAAGCGTAACCGCCTCAGCCATACTTCCTCCGAACCAGTGCATTATCACAAATTTTACTATTCCAGTTTTCTAGCAAGTTTACAAACTTTCAGCAATTAATTTTCAATTTTTTTAAAAAGTATTACAATGATTCGAACAAAAATAATAGAACGACATGACACAACGAATTTTGACAAATGACGTGTTTTGTTTTCTTTTGCTGGGTATCTGGCAGTTGTCACTGTCAAAGTCACAACGTTCAGTTTGAGTCATACATAGAGGTCAATGGTTTTAGTCGTCAAAAAATATCTACATTGTTTTCAAGCAATAAAAATATGAACATACCTAAGTATGTATAATTATATTCATTTTACATTACATAGGTACCTATTTTGTAGTTTCTAATTAGTTTGTAGTTATACTGCTGTGTTTCTCTATGAAATTTTTCTTAATTTTAATCTTTTGTCTATGGATTGGATGACATTACATTTACATAAATTCTATTCGACACAAGATGGCGTTAACTATATGTTACCTATTATATTATAACTGAACGAGCGGAGCATGCCCTTTCGCATTTTAACACCAACATTTTCTTTCAATCCAACTCTTTCTTGGGCATTACTGGTACGAACGCGGTCAGCGGGCGTTACACCACAGATTTTCCGTAGCGCTATAATTTCGACCGCATTTATTCTACTCTCATGCTTTTTTTAAATTAACCAACTCTCGCTTCCTTAGAATAGCATTGAGATAAGCACAGACTTATGCAAAGCACGTCTTTTTGACTCAAATTCTCGTTTTGAAATAGCTTGCTCAACGCTCCATTCACACTATTTCCTGCACACACTCTCCTTTAAACATCCGCGGTGCACCTTCCATCTTGTTCCAATACTACGTCTCTTTTAAACACCATTATTTTGGTTATCATCGCATACAAATAAAGGTCCCTTTCTTTACAATCTCCTTCCATAACTGTGACCAGTGTTTGCAGCTCAGATGGCGTAGAGCCCAAAAGTACCTACAGCATCTTCTGCATAAATTAGGCAGTTCACCACTTGGTCACCCATACCCTTTCTCACATTCAATGATATTTATCTTTCAATACATTTGTCGAAATATACCTAAATTAAAAAAGGGTGTTGACAACACACGGCCCTGCTTGAGGTCAATATAACATCAAACTAAGGCGATATGTTGCTATCCACCCGCACACATGCTTTACAGTCTAAATATATTGACTGCACCGCACGCAGCAGGGGCCCGACTATCCCATAATCTGGTAAAATATCCCGAAGTTACTTACGTACAATTCTATCAAACGCTTTTTCGAGATCCACAAAACCGTAAAAAACCTTCTGACCCACAGCCAGGTGCTTTTCTAAAACGTTGCGAGCAAAAACACTTGATCCGTACATTCACTTCCAGACCTGAAACCGCCTTGAGCCTACCACAATGTTCCATCGGACATCCCTTGAACGGAAGAAATGTAGGCACACAAAAATAGCAATCTCTATGTTTCGTTATAATAATTAGGTACCTAAATTGTCTTATATTTTGCTGACAACTGACATAAGTTCTGAGTTCATTATACTATTTGCCTTTCTTATAGACTGCTCGTAAGAGACGAGTACAGATTACATTGGTAAATTTTGCCAACAAGACCCCTGGTGGGAGAGTATTGTACAGCAGCAATATATAGAGGAAGCCTGAGTACTTGTACAATGAGCCAAACACCCTAACGACAGGAACGCATTTATAACATCTATGGTACCTATACGACTCAGCTTATCATGCTACTAGTAGTAAACCCGTATACTAGTCCAATGTTTAATTAAGTCTGTCAATAAAAAAGAAGAGCTAAAAGTAGCCAAAAATTTTAGGCCTGTTACTTGAACTTTTGTAACGCAATTCGTAAATAAAAATATTGTCCTAAAATAGTTATAAACTAGCTGACCCAGCAAACTTCGTATCGCTTGAAATTAATGCATCGACAGTAGCGCAGTCTGTCGGATGACGGATCCGATGTGAAACATTCCAAAATCAACAACTACTTATTATTAAAAAATTAATTTAAAAAAAAGCATTTTCCAGTGGACCAAATTGTGAATCTAAACCATTCTCGAATTCTCTAGAACACATACAAAAAGTTTCATCGACATCGGTCTAGTCGTCTAGAAGGAGTTCAGTGACATACATACTCACAGAAGAATTATATATATAAAGGTATAGTAAACTAAATTTAATATAATTAATTTAAATTTAATTAACTACGTTTTAGTTTATTTAGCTATTAAGTGTATCTATATCATAAGATAGACATTACAGCATGAAGTGACCAAATAATTAAGAATCTGTAATGAATAGAAACATTTAACGAAGTTCGCCGGGTCGGCTAGTATTTAATAAAAAAGTTACTGATTTAAAAGGTAAGTGGTCAAACATTATAGTAGATTTGGAGACCGCTTTGACTAAAACTCGAGTATATGACCCCCCCTGGCACGAAGGCTGGATCCGCCCTTGACTGGATCGTTAGACCACAGAGGCGACAACAACTAAAAATCTTTGGACTTGGTACATACCGCATCTGTTATCAAAACGGACTGCAGCGAAAAAGAAAAGAAAGACAAAATATTTATTTGCGGAATATGAGTGTCACCAAGATGTTACAAAATTATTTAAGAGTTCCAACATATTCTACCAAATTGTGGTGTGCAAAGATTTTAAACAAATTACTAATTTTAATTATTTAGTTACTGTCTACACACTGTATTTTGTATTTATTACATTATTATTTATTAATACAAACAATTTTTAGAATGTAAATTAATTTATCCCTATCCACCGTAAACACAACTACACTTTATTAGAAGACTTATATTATCATTATATCTATATATCATATTTATACACCCTGATTTTTTAATCACCATCCAAATTTTAATATGTTGATCTTAAGTGAAAATAATTAAATACGTGTTTTTTATTTTAGTATCCCTCAATACTAAAACATTAAGATATGACATCGCCAAGTCGTCTACAAAGTACCGCACCTACGCGCTGAGTGCTCTGACATGCTAGAAATCTATTTTTTTTTTCATAAATGGACTTATTTATAGATACTTTATGCCTAGAAAAAATTTGGATGGTGATAAAAACATCTTGCTGTATATCGTATTTATATCATCAAGCTATGCAGGTTTGCAAGAATCGTGATACCTGGCACTGAATACTCTCTACCTACCCGTAGAGACTAGTCGTCGCAAGAATAGAATTGAAATGAAGAGATGTTTAAAATCTTGCCTATAGAAAAAAATCTATCACATAAACGAGTATTTATGCCAATTACCATGATTGGTACTAAAGTTACCATATATTTTTAATAGCATAATTTGGCTATGACTTGTCGGAATCAAAGGCCATGGTTGGTCACTTTATCAGGGACTTCGGTTGCTTGTCACACATAAGTTGCTTACACTGGGGTTAAATTCAATTTGTGTTATTTTGTCCTGGAATATATATTTATTAATTAATTACTTAGTCTGGCCATAAATACTGTTACACTTAAAAATAAAAAAATATTACATTTGAATTTCGAATCTGTCATTTTTATACGATTGTTCATTGTGTTTTCTCATTTTGGCGCCAATACATTGTACAATATTTTGCGATATTAAAATGGAGTGGGGTGATAAAGAGAACCGAATCGCTGTGATTGCATTACACAAAGTAGGTATGGAGCCAAATGCAATTTTTAAAACTCTCCATACACTTGGTTTTAGTAAAATGTTTGTGTACCGGGCTATTAATAGGTACAATGAGACTTCCTCTGTTTGTGACAGAAAAAGATCTGGCCGTCCACGTAGTGTTCGTACGAAAAAGGTGGTCAAAGCAGTAAGGGAAAGAATTCGAAGAAATCCTGTCCGAAAGCAAAAGATTTTATCTCGGGAAATGAAGATAGCACCTAGAACCATGTCGCGTATTTTAAAAGATGACTTAGGACTTGCAGCCTATAAGAGACGCTCTGGTCATTTCTTAACTGATAATTTAAAGAAGAATAGGGTCGTAAAATCGAAACAATTACTGAAGCGGTACGCAAAGGGAGGTCACAGAAAAATTTTGTTTACGGATGAGAAAATTTTTACAATTGAGCAACATTTTAACAAACAAAATGACCGTATTTATGCTCAAAGCTCTAAGGAAGCTTCCCAATTAGTCGACAGAGTGCAACGTGGACATTATCCAACTTCAGTGATGGTTTGGTGGGGTGTTAGCTATGAAGGAGTGACTGAGCCATATTTTTGTAAAAAAGGTATCAAAACATCGGCACAAGTGTATCAAGATACCATTCTTGAGAAGGTAGTTAAGCCCCTTAACATCACCATGTTCAATAACCAAGTATGGTCCTTCCAGCAAGACTCGGCGCCGGGTCATAAAGCTCGGTCCACGCAGTCTTGGTTGGAAGCGAACGTTTCGGACTTCATCAGAGCTGAAGACTGGCCGTCGTCTAGTCCCGATCTTAATCCGCTGGATTATGATTTATGGTCAGTTTTAGAGAGTACAGCTTGCTCTAAACGCCATGATAATTTGGAGTCCCTAAAACAATCTATACGATTGGCAGTGAAGAATTTTCCCATGGAAAGAGTGCGTGCTTCTATTGATAACTGGCCTCAACGTTTAAAGGACTGTATTGCAGCCAATGGAGACCACTTCGAATAAGCTTTTTATATTTTTAATTGTTGTATATTTATGTATTAAACTAACACACTGTAAAAGTAATATATGTTATTTGCAGTTAAAAAAATATTTTTTTTCTTTATTACAATATTTATGGCAAGACTAGGTATTTATTATAGAGGCAGGGATAGATAAGACCGTGGATCTACTTGGGCAAGTTGCTGCACAGCGCTCTACCACCATTGCTATTTTTGGTAACAACCCATTTCATTTACACATCTTACGAACTGCCAGTCCGAAAGGATAGCCTACAATATCATAAAAAAAAATATTTTTTGAGCAATTTATGAACAAACTTGTAACAGGTCAATAGTTAAAAATTCTAAACAATGCTTGAGATTTGTTTCGCTCCCCATATTTATGAATAGGTTATCAAGGCGTATTTGTTTAGATATGTTTAATGTACAGAATTCACGCTTCTACAGTTTTGTTATATGAACGAGTATACTTACATACATACATACGTATATTGTATAGTTTACAGATATCGTAAAAAAAATGGCCTTCTATTTCACACAGGCGTGTAACATATTAAGTATGATAGAAGTAGATGATATTAAGTTAAAACACAATTTTTAAAGCACACATTGCGCTATGGAAGAAAAATTAAGAGAACAAAATTTACTGTAAACAACATTACCTACCTCTTTGCATCGTCGGATAAAATGAAGCCTGTATGCTACTCGGTGGATACCGGTTGTATTAAACAAATAATTACTTTAAATTAGAAATTAAAGTATTTCCACATTGCAAAATTTCCACAGTATCTACAAATTTTGCATTAAATTGCTTTTATACTAAATATAGGTACTAATATAAAATATATTACACTAGCTATATCCACTGCCGACTGTAGTAAAGTCTGGTATTTATTAAGATTCCTAGGCGTTGGTAAATCTGTAACAACTGGTGTGTACCGTTGTAATTTGAATGACCTTAATATACACTTTTCGACGAAGAACGAAGGCCACCTTTTTGTTTTAGATGACGTCCAGAAGTTTTTTGGACGTCATCTAAAACAACAGGTGGTTTGCTGTTGTTTTAGATGACGTCCAAAAAACTTCTTCGAACTTATCGTCTATTTAAATGTTGTGGTAATAAATAATTAAACTAGTTATAAATATAAATAATTGGCTTAAAAGTTAAAGCATATAGAGGAAACAGTACAATTATTGGCACCTTAAGCAAATTTCTCATTTCGATAGTCTATAGAAAATAAATTACTTACAATATCGACTGCAAAATATTGATTTCTCGTTGCCACATTATCTTACTACAATTCTAACTTAATTTAGAGTGCTCAAATAAGACCTAATTTGAGTAATTAAAGAAAATTTAAGAAAATGCACGAAAGCACTATTGTTGGCCCCCTTTTGCATAATTATTGCCCCCAAAACATATATAATGATTGGCAGTGCTAATTATTATATCAGTAGTGTGCCAATATTTGTAATCTAAAGAGAATAGTGATGGGAAATGAATTATACCTACTAAAATATACGTATAAAATATATCTAGGTATAGGTAGCTGGAAAGTTTTTTTTTGTTTGGTTGGTTTAACGCGCTAATCGCACGATATAGGTACTGGTCCGAATTGTAAAATTATTTTCGTTGAATAGTCCGTTTGTTGAGGAAGGCTTTATAACATCACGCTAAATCGTACAAGTACAGAAAAAGAGTGGTTGGAACCGCTGCGGATAGAGAGTTTGTGCTATTTATAAGTTCTTTTTTTTTAAAAGAAGGTGTTAGTGGAAAGTTAGTCAATGCTTGCATCTTACGCATTGCTTGCAAGCATTGCAACTATTGCCAAAAACTGTCCGACTGGTGATTCATTCAAGCTGTTACCTACCTTTTATAATTATTATTAATAATACATAGTAGTAATAGTAGATTACCTATACACATTTCTATGTGATTATAACAGAAGCTTCCTTGCAAGTGTATTACTATTGCCACAAACTGTCTGACCAATAATTTCAGGCGTTAATATTTAGAATTATTATAATATATATAAGATAAAATAAGTGACTGCCTAAAATCATACAAAATGAACAAAAATATACAAAAGAAAATTCCTTACTTTTAGCCCAAGTACATCACTGTCCTTTCTTAAGCAGTCAGGTAAATAATTTGCACATCACTTATACTAGTCACACCAAATATCGGCATATTGATTGGTCCCTAGTATTGTATAAAAATTGGCAGTGCCAATACCTCGAAAAGTACAATGATTGGCACTGCCAGTATTTGTTTATCCTATGGCGATCGCCACGAACTGAACATTATTCAATATAACTCTTTATTCTGACCTTATTCAATGCCTAAAATGTCCCAGTTTTCTGTGAAAGTGGTTTTTAATTATTGGAATTTTTAGTATGAAAATCTAATTCATTGGCATGAGTGCCAATGAATTATATTTCTTAATATTTAATATTTGCTACATTTCTTAATATTTGCATTATTAGCTTGCATCATCATCATCAAGTGCCAATCACTGTATGGGTGCCAGCATTGGTACTGCTTACCCTACATGTACCTACTTAAATAATATTTTTTATAAATGTTAAAATATTTGCACACCAAAATATGGTAGAATATGTTGATATAATTAAATATTTTTGTAACATCTCATTTACACACATATTCCGCAAATAAATAATTTTCATTCTTTCTTTCCAAGCCCTTCATACTCTTCTTTCTCTTTTGAACCTGTCCAGTGACGAAGATATCAAGAAACATGTACTTGCAATTAGTTTTCAGCTATCTTTAATGTTAAATTGTGCTATCGACCCATTCCAGCTGAATTTCTCCCTGTTTTTACTGATATTTTCATTATTCTTTTTCAATTAGTAATTTAGTAACCCAGTAATCTACCTTTAGTTTGTATAATGGCTTATACTATACCTCTTCCCTAGACTGCAAGCTCTTCTTCAGTTTCTCATTTTCATCCTATCGCTATACTACCTTTTCTCTCAAAAGTATTTGAGCATACCTATTGCTCACTCTCAGTTTTCGAAATATCTTAGATTTAGACTCTCTATGACATGATAACTAATCTAGGTTTCGTCCGGTGTACAATACTGTTATAGTAATCATTTATGTTATTGTCTTCTTGCATTTTAGCTGTGCTTTCAATTCTGTTGATTTTGACGTTTTGTTGCAAGTTCTTAGATTTTTAAATATTTCCTCTTCTGTTTTGGATTGGTTTGATTCTTATTTACAGAATAGCTCATAGTGTTTTCTATCAGACAAATTACTTTCGGATTGGATTAAATTAAGTGCAGGCATACCTCAGGGTGGTGTTCTTTCTGCGCTCCTACTTCCTACTTTTATCAATGCGGTCACTTCAGTTATTTTCTCTCACTTTTATTTATATTCAGATGACCTCCAGCTTTGCAGACACTTCCGTGTTGAAAGTCCCTTATAAGTCGTTACACAGCTTTAATGAGGATCTGGAACGAATTCATATTTGGGCTAGTTTCTTGAGATTAAGTGTGAATCCAAAAAATTTCATCGCTTAATTAACGGAAACCGTTACATGTGTGGCGTTATCGCCAACTCAGATATCCCCGCCCTTCTTTACAATAATTCACCTACATATTTTTCTACTTCTACAGTTAACTTGGTTGTAACTTTTGCCCCCGTCCTCTCTTGGAATCTCCATGTTAACAACACAAGTAAAAAAGTTTCATCATGCTTTTAAATCTCCAAAATTTCTTTCCCCGACAAAAAATATACCTTTACACACTCTTATTTTTCTTATTATAGATTATGCCAATATATATGTTTTTGACGATACTGAAGAAGTTATTAACAAGCTGGAAATACTTGCATTAATCTTTGCACTAGATTTATTTATGGTTTCCAAAAATTCGATCATGTCTCGAGTTACCGGCCTAAGTAAGGATAGTTTCCTATAAGCTAACTAATATTACTAATAGCTAATATTTTCATATGCTCTGCCATTTTTATAAGTTTTTTTTTTCAATCCCAATCTCCTGAATTAATTTAATTATTTCTCTCAGTTCCTATATTCCTCTGAATCTTCTTGCCGTCCGTCATATTAAAACCTTTTACGCTACTTGTTATGTTTCCCTATTAATAATTCTGCTTCTTACTCTCAGTCATTCTCTGTCCGTGATATAAAGCTGTGGAGTGCTTTACCTAACCGAATTCTTGCCAGTGTAACATTACATGTGCTTAAGACACTACTAAAAGAGCACTATCTATCACAAACTTGTTTTTTTTAAGATGTGGTCTGTTTATTCTTTGTATTTCTATATATGTATATGCTTATTATTATCTACGTATAATGACATTATGTATACATATTTTGATAATATGTTTATGTACCTACACCAAGTTAGTTTTGTCTTGGTTTCTGTTTTTCCTTCTCACGCGTCATCTGCTAGAAATCTCAGTAGCTGCAGTTAAGCTCGCCCATTGTACGCAAATCGAGGCTAACCCCAAAGTATATTATATGTTTATGTTATGAGTGTGAGTCGAAGATTTTAACACATAGAAATACTTCAAAAGATACCACAATATTTTTTATAAACACTCAAACTCGGAAATACAGACGTCTAAGTGTTTATCACAGAAGTGCCTGCTCCCATTGGGAATCAAACCCGAGCCTCGCGGTTGATCATTGTAGTTGTCATACATCTTAAATAAAAGCAGTCTTAAATATTAATTGCATTACATTGAAAAATTCCGGTGTCTTCACTAATAAGAAACATCTTGTTAATCATCGTCGGTAAAACAAAACAAAAAGTGTAAACAAAAAAACAAATTACATGTCAACAAAACACTAATAGATCTTACATCCTCTTTCAAAAATAACTCGGCGATTAACCAATTTGTTAGCAAAGGCTGACAACGCCACGCTCGAGTTGTCGTGTTTTATTACTCTAGCAACATTTTAGTATCTCTTTGAAAATGGAATTGAAAATTGCGTACTAAAATTCAAATGAGGCACGAAATACGATGACGGTTTCGCGCGTTTACTTTTAAAAATGGACGTTTAAATTTAACTAAGTGTTAACTTCTCTTTTTTTTCTTTGAGACCAATAAACAAAGAAACAGATCTTATCACGTTAATCCATTGCCTTACTTAAAACTCGATGTAGTGGATAGACTTCTGAAAGATATTACACTGAATTGTACTATACGAGTAGATACAAAAATATTTACTATTTAACTCTCTCTCTGCACTCATGTGTTTACCATAAAACAGAATATAGAAATAAGAATTAGCTTTTCAATATTTTAAAGTATCTTCACGCCCATATCCCCGAGGACCCCTTCGTTTCGTTGTGGCAGGGTCACAACCAGCGTAACCACGATTAGCCGAAGACACTAAGACCCACAATGTGATAGGTGGCAAGCCTATCGCTAATCAGGCACATATCTAATCCCGGGCTACAAAAAATATTTTGTTAGAATATTGAAAATCTGTATTTTCTAAATTTTTTGTGGCCCAAACCGAAAATTGAACCCGTTCCATTGTTGTTCCATACATTCCGTCAATCGCCTCTGCGGTCTAGCGGTCCAACGTCGGACTTGACTTCTTGCAGATCTACTCTATTTTATGCTAGAACTTATTAATATTGATTCAGCCGTTTCGATGTGACAGCGGAACTAACATAAAACGGTACGCCCTTTTCTATTTATATTTAATACACTTTAGTAAAGACAAAATAGTTAATTTTTAGACTACCTATAGAAATGGTATAAGGCACACTAAACAATTTGTATTTGTAGATATTTAAAAGAAATGTAACTAGCTGTAGCTGCTGTGAAGGTAGCTTAAATGAAATAAAGCTATTACTTATTTCATGTTTACATTAGCTGAGCCGATAGACATTGTCTTATCCTATTAATTATAAGCTAAATGACTATTTGGCGGGGGCTTTGAGTATTATTCACTGAATTAATTTTGAAATCACTGTTATTGATCCAGGAAACACAATATCAGGGAGTATGTTTTAATATAAACGTTTTGTACTTACATAACTAAACAGCAATTCACTGCGATATAATCACTTTTAATAATAACTCATTACATTATAACTCTCTCCAACTTTAAATGCGACTTGCCTCGTCGACGCCTCAAGCTCAATTGCCAATTGTAATTTGTAAGGCAGCCTGCCGCGCAAGCCATTGACAGTGACAGCTTCGACCAGAACGGCCGAACAATACAGACAACATACCAAAACATAACTTGACATTATGAATAATTGCTAACAGCTCGGCCATCCTACTCGTAGCGTGTCCTCACGCTTGTAGGATTATTATTTTATAAGTACATATTAATCTTAATCACGAATACAATATAACAGTATTTCAAAATATTAGAGTACATTAATTAGTCTAAAATTATAAACAGATCTTACGATAGTAAAGTTCAATGAGTAATGAATTATATCTAAATATCAGTACACATTGTTTCTTATTTTGTACACTGGGCCATTAAGGATAATACTATCATTTTCCAAAAAAAGAAAAACAATTTAATTTACTATATCTATCACAGCAAACATTTATATAACACTATACACTAAATTTATTAATGCTATCGAGTTACACGATCAAATAAATTGATTCCTTTTTTCGATATTTTTAATTCCACATAATAAGTTTTTTTTCAGAATAATGACAATTTCATTAGATACAATTTTATTTATCATAATTTAACTCTTATTCTTCCGGCTCATCATCATTTTTATTTTCATTACTTTCATCGTCACTACTCGTAAAATTCCCGGGGAATGTTAGCCAAAGCTGTATTTTATCAAT
>NJDD01006514.1:94040-134709 GCA_002245505.1 Calephelis nemesis | reverse complement strand
AATGAATATATGTTTTTGTCTAATAAACATTTTTACGACTATAGCTAAAACACAATAAAAATGTAATTAGCTTAAGAATATGTTAAAAATAACAAAATCTGTTAATGCGTGACCAAGAGAAATGTGAAATTCATTTTAGATAAAGTACCTAATTCACATCCATATTTATACGCAACAATGTAGAGACAGGGATTTACTCGTATATGTGGGAACAAGTGTTTTGATTAACTGCGTACTTAAAATACATATTTCTATAATAATTTATTATTATTTAACTTTATACTTAGACATTTTTCTCTGCACTTTTCCTACTTTCAACAGAGTTATAATCCAATGGAGCATTACGGAGGGTTAGCCGCTGAACATCATTTATCATAAGTACTTAGCCGGCTAATGGGTGGCTAAGTGATCTGATTGTGACTTCCGGTGATATAAATATATCATTTGGTACTGTGCTTATATTTTTATTCAAAACGAGCTTAAGACGAAATGAGTCCCAAATCGAATGAGACGACTTTGTTCAAATAAACATTACTGTATTTAAACAACTTAAATTACATTATTTTGTAACGTTTGAAAGTTCATAAATTTTCTTGGAGTCCAATTTTTTGCCGCGAAACTGGATAGATGATGATGATGGATGATGATATTTTTAATTCTATGGAATTTAGGTCTGCTCTTATTTGAATTATTTTCCCCACGTTGGTCCGAGTCTGCTGTTTAAAATAGGCTGTCTGACTGACAGTTCATAAGGGGCGAGCATAGTTTAGGTGGGTCATTAGCAACATGACCACTGTGACCATTGAGAGTGTAGTGCAGTTAGCAGTAACTCGCCCGCGTGCTGCGTAGGGATCTGCTGCTTTACCTCTAACTACTGCTATAAAATATCGGGTATTCAAAATCTATCAGATAATTATTGTAATAGTCACAATAGATTTTTTACAAAAAGAACTACGTGTTTCCCGAATAAATAGATTAATAATACTTATAGAAAAGTTTTTGGTTCATTGAAATTTCAGCAATTATCTCAGTTAATTTTGCTAAAAAACTGGTACTATCATACCCACTACTGCAGCCAAATGAAATTGTTTGCTAAAATAGTAAAAAATACATCTTGAATCACATTTACAACAGGTAAAAAAAATTAACGACACCTCAAATCAAATACTGTAATTCAGTTAGCACCAAAAAAAATCTACTTACAAGTGACAACCAAGTAATACAAACGACAAAAAAACGAAACTTTGCAGTTTGCTAAAAATCAGTGTACCCATGTACAAAAATGTATTTTAGCTGTTTCAGATAGGTACACTGTCCATGCCATAGCTTAATAATTACTTAACAGTTTTGCTACATTTTGTTCGTAAGACTTGTTTAAAAAGTTAACATACTGTTCACATTTTTCTTGTGGTATTTTAAATACTATACACATTGATACGCCATCATCCATAAATGTAACCAATAAATTACGAACGGACAAAAACAAATCTAAAAATAAGACCATCGAAAAACGCGAAGAACGCATCAACGCTCTCCCGCGCAAAACGACGTCAAAAACCCCGCCCATTTCAATCTGTCACGATGACAGTTCGAATCGTCACAAAACGACCGCTACTTGTTTTGTCGTTAGGCATTACTGACTTTGTTAATTGTTATTTGGCACTAAATTAGATTAGAGTTGATGAGTAATTTAGGTTTTAGGGTCGGTGCTGAAAAAAAACTTAGATTAGAAATGGGATAAATCTGTCACCCGTAAAAGCAATAACCTGTTTAATCTACATGATTATATTTTATTCTACTATTTTATTCAGCAAGATAAAATAATAGTCAATCTTGAGACGACTTATTCAGACTTATTCATTCATCACACTATTCGAAATTGCGAAAATATTAAAACATGACATATCAATTCACGCAGAATCTACTTAAGTATATTTGGTAAGTATCTCTAAATATCTAAAATTATGAAATAATTTTTGTTTAAGATACGGATCAATATTTGACAAACAAAACGAGCAGCGATTCACTTGTGACGAGGGGGGACACTTTACTCAGGGTGACCATGTGCAACAAAATAAAAAAAATATTGTGATAATTTTTATTACTTTATAAATTTAGTAAAACGATAATAAACCAAAACTGCACATAAAATATTTTTAACACAATTATTGGGTTATTAAAAAAGATGTCCATTTTCCAGTTTACTTTTTTAAAAAAAGCTACTGAACAAGCTTCCAATAAACTAAGCTTATAGCCCCGGGTCAACATGTACTTAGTAAGATACCTTTTGCCAGTGGGAAAATGTTTCGCTTGCATCACTAACTACTAAGTACGTAAACCCGTAAGATGAGTGTGAACGACAAAGTGCTTAGGACACAGGCAGGAGCTAGTCATAAAACAAATTGCTGTGACTATGTTACTAGTAATGTTAGTGAGTTTTTCTTGCCTTCCATTATCTTGTTTCTGTCATCATCATCATCTTGTTTCTTGTTCCATTGTCTTGCTGTTATTGTTTGCCTTTCATTATCATAAAAAATAATTACATGCCAACCTACAGATGGGATGTAAATAGTCTTGCTTTATCTACCAGTTATTCTACCATACAAACCGTAACACAACAATGGCAGTTCCAACAGACAAGATCATGGTACCAAGCAAGCCGTTCCCGTACTCTGTCGTGTAATCTTGACTGATTTCTCAATTTCTATTATCCAGACATCTAAGGTAATCCACAAGAGATCGTCGCATTTCTACCCAAAAAATGTTTGTCTGTGTCTCATTGCAAAATTTGTTTCTTGTCACCCTGGTTTAATTTCTAAGGGTCACTTACCGAATTAGGGGATTCAATGGAACCCCAAATTTAATGCTTAAGCATGCTGCGGAACCGCGTATTAACAAATTATACGTTTATACCTGCAGAGCAAAATATTCACAGACATGTTCAATTCCAATTGTTTAAATTAAAACAGAATCTTTCCCATCTAACAATCTTGATTCAAACACTTGCCTATGGCTTTTAGGCGTACCGTTTGATGGCCTGTTATGTTTTTAAACTGGATCTTGATTAAAGACAGTTTGTCTAATGTCTTACTGCGTACATTTTTATTTCAAAATTGATTACTTTGACATTTAAAGTGCAGATACAGTCTTGGGTAAATAAATATATTACCAGAATAATTGCGAGTTTGAATAATATTAAACTTTTCCTTTTCAAGAGGGTACAAAATATAGGATTTAATATTTTTCCTCAGTATGCCCCCTCTGCGACTTTATAACTCTACACACAATAAATAACAGTATAGTGAGCTATACAATTAAGGGTACATTACTGACGGAAACCGATACTGCCATTCGACCAACACGTTGGTTGATGTTTGGCCAATACATATTACATAATAATAGTTTTAAATTCCTTTTTTTTCATGGCCGGCTCTTGATAAAACTTGCAAATATTAATATTTTTAAATGAAGAAACACTTCTATCGTTTTACGTACCTATCACATATTATAATTTATAAGTATAAAATTGCCTGCCGGTTTCGCTTTTTACAGCATCATCGGGGCTAAAACTAGAAAGGCTGTAAAAAGCGAAACCGGTAGACTATTTTTATAATAATATAATATTATGTGATAAGTACGTAAAACAGTACCTACACGTGTTCCTAATTTAAAAATACGAACTCTGTTTCTAATGGTAGAGTTCCGTAATGTAACTCTTTGGAACTTGTCACCGTCTCACGTAATTCTGCCACCATTGATAGATAATACAGCCTGACACAGGAAAATTACGTTCGTCTTAACAACCATACCATTAACTCCCATCCCTGTTAATGAAATAATTGCTAAAATGTATCTATTCTCCATTCTCACATCGGAACTACATAATTTTAATTTAACAATAGAAACAAGTTCAACCACAGTAAAACGCATAGTTTCCCCGTGTCGGTCCGGGCTCCTTTGCAGAAAAGACCATCTGCCCTACTTCCAAACAGCTCGTAAAAGGTGAGCATAGGATTACCGTCGCTAACACCGTGACATTCTACTAGATGGTAGAGTTTCGCAGCGACATGTCCATATTGGTAACACTGCCTTACCTATTCCTGCCGCCAGAACGTCCAATGCTTGCCGTTGACGTGTTCCGGTTCGGAGGGTAAGGTAACCGGTAAACTTACGTTTGCTTGAGGCCTAACATTCTGGTCTCAGGTTGGCAACGCACCATTACCACCTTTTGTGTCTCTAGGCGGCTTGAATTTCTTATCATTTTCCGTCTGCTTGTTTGCCTTCCATTATCATAAAAAAAACAACTTTGAATTGCAATAATTCAATGGGTTCCTAACGAAGAGCTTCAAAACACGGGCCAAGTCGTGGCAATAGCTAGTTAGTTTTACAAAAACAATGGACAAACATTGGCTTACACTTCCCAACCCCGTCATTTGCGTCACAAATTGCAAATCAATATTTATTCGATAATGAGTCACAAATGGTAGTTTAATTTGTATGCTCTTCAAATTACAACCGTCAAACCAACAATTTTGTGTCGGCTACCAATAATTGCGATGTTTATTAGTTGCTTGCTGTATGTTTATAATTCTATGGCACGAAAATGTTTTTAATTTTGCTTACAGAATTATAAACGTCTGTAAAATACAAAATTTATTTAACTTGCTACGTATCACATTGAATTTGATCCACTTCGATTTGATTTACATCGATTCGTCGGAATTGGTAAATGCTGACATGAAGCTGATCTGAAAATGGAACCGCAAAGTTGCCATAGAAACTTCAAAACTTCCCAACATTGTCCTTTTGAATATTGCTTCTCAAGTCTACTGCTGTAAATTGTCGTTATAAATAAAAGTTTGTCACAGAAATATGTTTTTGTCTAAATCCTATTTAATTAATTTTTGGCATACTGATAAGGTACACGACGGACTGATGATAAAATCAACAAAAATTACAACACAGATTTTTTAAGCATAAGAGAACACAGTCGTTTGCTTACAGATATTATAGATGTTACCGGTGCGTTACCTGTATGGCTGAAATTATGACTACACATGCAAATCAGTCTATCGGCAATACCTACCCAACGGGCTTGATTAAAACTGTGTAGCAAACACAGAAGTTCTTTAATCAACGCGAGATCTTGTTGCAAGCTAAAGAAAAATTTTGACTTCAATTTATTATAAATACGCATCGCATATTGCGTCATACGCAATCTTACACCGCATCGGTTGATGCGGTTTACTATTTTTATTTTAAATATATCAAAAAGAATACTTAATAACTAACAGAACAGATTTTTTTATCATATCATGGTTTCATAAATTATTCTTAATTGAAAACAAATGTGTGAAATCTGCAATTTATGTTCAAAAAGAGTTACTAATAAATTAAATCTTGCACAATTGGTCTAACAAAAATGGACAGCGACATACCAATAACATCTATGGTGCTATAGGCTGCGGTTAACTCTTACGATCAGGGGAGTCTTATTCGCTGTTTTTGGACATAAAAAGTATTATTTACTTTGTCATATCTATTATATCTATTTTATGTAAGATAGGTTTACTTGAGCTTTTTTTTCTTAAAAAATTATGGAAAATCCTATACACGACAAATAGGAGAAGATTTTACCTAAATTCCCATGTGTTTCAATTAATCACTATTAAATGAATATGAGAAATTACAATGAAATAAAAAATAATACAATAATTTGCTTGGAAAGTTTATGGTAACATTTTATGAGTTTATTTGGTAGTTGAGTAAAACGGAACGTGGCCGGAAACCACTCCCCTTCCGCCGCTGCCAACGACGACAGAGCGCGAATTTATCTTGCCACAGATTACCGTTTTCAGGATTTTAGCAATATATAAAGCCCAGATATAAAGTAACACGTCTGAACCAAAAATTTTTGTTAGTGCAAATTAGGCAATGAACAGAGGTCAGCATAAAAATTAAAAAGCGTATTGAAGGCTACTTCTTTTATTTATGCTTAAAACACGAATATACCTGCACATTAAATATAACTAGCGGTCGCCCGTTGGTCGAAATTCGACCATAATAAATTTTACTTGTTGATAAGAACGCCATCTTCATTTCTCAAGACCAACTAGGTACTTACTTTGTTTCCAAATTTTTTATTGCGCCCTCTATGATTTTTTATCGTTATCATCAATATATTTGTGTGTATCAAATGCATGGTAGTGTGGGTAATGTTTTATTTATTGACTTAATGTATTTTATAAGCATTATTATTGAAAAATATTAGCGTTCTGCATTTCTCCTACACATAAACAATAACTGTGCCAAATTTTTAAGCTCCTCCATTCGCGCAATTTTCGTAAAAAGGGGCCAACAGTTTTGGAATCACGTATTAAGCACATTAATAAAACTCGTACGATTTTTTTGTGCACGGACGAGTCAAGATATTTTTTATGACATTGGAAGGCAAACAAGCAGACAGATTTCCTGATAGTAAGAGACACTAAAGGTGGTAATGGTGCGTCGCCAACCAGAGGCCGGGATGTTAGGCCTCGAGCAAAAGTAAGTTTACCGGCTACCTTACCCTCCGAACCCGAACACGTCATGACGTTATGGCGGCAGGAATAGGTAAGGCGGTGGTACCAATCCGCGCGAGTCGCTGCGAAACTCTACCACCTAGTCAGATGTCACGGTGCTAGTGACGGCAAGCCTATGCTCGCCTTTTACGAGCTACCTGGCACAGGAAGGCAGATGGTCTATTCTACAAAGGAGCCCGGACCAACACTTACAAGATTTAACAAAAATTGCATTTAATGACAGGTAATTTCAAAGTTACAAGCGACAGCTGACTCAATGGTAGCAAATAACTTCTGCGGTTCTATTTTATTTCTAGCAAATAAAACAGAACCGCAGCTAAGGGTTATTAATGATTTAGGATAAAATTATTTCTTACTTGAATGTGACCGCGTCTCTACAAAAACAGTATCGATAATAAGGAGACGCGTGACGTAACATTTCATTACCAATATGTTGACGGATACACTGTCAACGTAATATGCCAAGTTTTAATTAGCCGAGAGAACATAGCTATTAGAGGGCATATTTAAATTAGTCTTTAAATTCCTTAAGACGACTAAAATTAAATTTATGTGTACATTAAAAACTTTGCTAAACCCCTACCGACGGATGTGTATGTTTTTTTATATAGTTATGTCGAATTATGAAAATCTGATTAAAAATAAGGAGCAGGAATTTATGTATTCCGTCATTATAAAAACAACAAATGAAACAAAGTACACTTAAATATCTAAACATACTTAAATATCTAAATAATTGATGAAAATCTGTTTCTCCCTGTCGCCGTTGTGCCGCATTACACTTCTTTTTGAAATACTAATTTCTTACGACAAACCATTTTCATTACAATCACTTACTAAATTTACTCGACTCATACATTTAGATTAATATATTACTAGCTGCCCCGACGAACTTCTTTCCGCCCGTTAATTTGTATGGGAAGCATCAAAGTGTTATTCGCAGTTTTTCCCTTTTTTTGTCTTTGAAACTTTCGCTGGACTTTCTTTCAGGCGTTCTCGAATTTTAACGAAACTAACAAACAGCAATTAATTTTTATATAAATAGATTTCGAATCCAATAGTTTACATTCTTAAATCCGAATAAAATTATTTAATTTGCAATTTTCCGCTAAAAATATGTATACGTATTATGACGTGACAAAACAGGCAAAATAGTGCGCTATAAATGAAACGGACTTACCGGAAGCTAAAACTCCCAAATATATCCAGCTCCACACAATACACACCACTAAACTGTTTTATTAGCACCAACAATACACACACTATTAAAAACTCAACGTACGTTTCGCTTCGTAACCGAAGCATCATCAGGAGAATTCGACTGCACTCCACAAAGGTCAAGCAGCAGCTTGTTGATTAATTGAGTATACATTTTTTGCAACATTTGTATATCTGATCTTTGCGAATAGAAGCATAATAACTGAAATCAACCTAATAACCTTTGGCTTCTTGACACCTTGTTTAATAAAGATATTATGTGATAACAATAAGTCAAGACCACTGGTGGTAGTGGAGCCATATATGACTCAGTCATGTCCCGGCCCGGAAGGTAGGGTAGCCGGTAGACTTTTTTATGTAACAGGTCAGCAAACAAGCACACAAGTCTCCTGATGGTAAAAGACAGCCGTGGTAGGTATAGACACCACAAATGTTACAGGTGCGTCGCTGTCAAGCGACCGGGATGTTAGCCTGCAAATCTACCTACCTACTATGGCTACCCTACCCTTCAGACCGGAACATGGTAAAGTCTTTATGGCGGCAGGAATAGATGAGGCGATGGATTTCTACTTTGACAAGTTGCTGTAAAACACTCTACCACCTGGGGTCTTGTTGGTTCCGTTCCGATCTATAATTTAACCAATGAACGCAAGAGGCGTTGCTGCCTGGCAAAAAGGCAGAAAGTCTATCCTACTCAGCGGACCCGGACCAACACGGAGAAGAACAGGAAGACAGCGACGTGCAACATCAATGGTGTCTACATGGGACGGTTGTCTCTTACCATCAGGATACCCGTGTACTTGTGCGCTAACATATCACATAAAAATAATAACGTATTTTTTTAATTTTAAGGTTGTTCATTAATTAGTAGTAATATTAGTCTAAAAAGGCCTAAATTAGCCAAAAATGTATGCCAATTATTTCTCCTACACATAAAGTGTACCTAAATTTGCCAATTTCACATCTAAAACATCCCAATCTAGAAATACAGACACCTCAAACTTCAAAGTCAAGTAATTCATCAGTCACCACACAATGCCTGTTTCTGGCTAGAAATCCGAGTTCGACGACGCGGCGGTTCAGTTTTTGGCGCCATCGAGACAGAAGATAACCGCAGTTTTTTTGTAATTATTGAATTTACTTTATTAACATAATGCAAACTTTAACTCGACTAATGGTAGATGCTAACGCCCATGCTGAAAAGTAAAAAAAATGATTATTATCCATACCTACTAAATTCAAAAGTCTGTCTATGTGTTTGTAGAAGTAGAACTTTGAAGATCACGCTTTCACTGATACACCGCTTGAACGATTTCGATGAAATTTGATATGAATATGGTATATATTAGCATATAGTTAAAGACCCGAACCAAACCCGAGCATTGACTTTTTGGATTTTTTTTCAAAATAGGGATGAAAAGGAAAAATAGGGACTAATAGGGATGAAAGTTTCTAAGAAAGTCTATTCTACACTGATTAACAACTGTTTGTAACAAACCAGATACAGTGAACAAAAAGAAAAAAATACATAACTTATGTTTAGGCAATATTTGAAGTAAAAATCTTAATACCTCAAAATAAAAAAAATGAAATTAATTTCATCATTAAAATTTTGAAGTGTTTTATTTTCGCGCCCTCTTTCTATCAACATGTCAAAAACGTCAAAAGACAACGTTCTACATTTGAAACGAACGCCAATTTTGACAACCTACGGAAATATAAAACGCTATTTAAAATTGAGCCTTACGTAAGTCGTTTCTTGAATTTAAAATAATTTTACAGAAAACGGATATTATTTTATCTCACAAACATAAGAACCAACATGTTTTGCGTTTAATTTTGCGAATCTAATTCTTATGCCATTGACTTAAAATTATTTATATGAAACAATATCATATTGCCGCGCTTTAGTGACGCGCATTAAGTGCAGTCAAGTAGTGCTGTGACATGACATCTCCATTCGACACGTTAGGGGGAATTGAAATCGAAACCAAAATAATTTTGCTTTCATAGTGATGTGATTTTGGTGTTCATGCAAATAGTAAGGAAATTTATGCAAAAACTGAGTGCTCGTCTTTGTGAGCCGAGACGAAATTAGGGGAAATATGACAAAGTAGGTACAAGTAGTCCTGCAAATTGCAATAGCACTATTAGGTTCCGTCTTGGCTAATAAGTTGCGAGCATTGCAAAATTTCTATAGAAGCTTGATTTGTTATTATTGTTATTATACATAAGCACCTAACTACATTCGTAACAATTAACAAACCGGTAGGGTAAAACGCAATTAAGATGCCCCAATTGTTTGAAACGACCGCCTTATTTTAAAAGTCAGTTCTTATTTTCAATTTATGATTTCCTTGAGTATAGCTCTATCATAATCCATTATGTTGAATAATTGTGTGTTTTTACTGGCCAACTAGATAATTTTCTATTTTAATAATATGTTATGGGTCTCTTTTTTCACGGATAGGCCAAAGAAACCTAATTTTATGAAAATGTAAAGTCAGTGGTTCTATAGGTAAAACATGAAACGAACTAAGATTAATATTTTACTTTTCAATAGAAAGTCAATCAGCAAATAGGACACTTAGAGGTACTTTATTGATTTTTTTTTAATTAAATTTCTATCAATATGTATTGATGAAATTTTTACCTATTTTTTACTTTAGACTACAGAAACGTAGAAGGAACTGAAAAATAATAATCTTTGATTATTCTGTTTCTAGATTTTGAACAAGAGAATACTTACCTATTACCTATCATTTTTCTCAGTTATAGGAGTTGTTAAGAAAGCGTAGATGTTATTTGTTCAGTAGACAATATTACAATACAATAGATAGCTTAAGTAAACAATTTTTAAAAAATGTAAGATATTTTGATTTTGTGCTATGGAGTTGAGAATTCAAGGTGTTTTAAAATATTTTACACTCAATATTTCATACTTCCGTCAATTTTTGGATAAATAAAGAGTTTTTTATGATATATTTATGACTTCTTATTAAACTTTTAAATATAAGTCATCACGATTTTGGGTATCCAATTTAAAAAAAAACAGTAACAGTCGTGGGACTGCCGATAGAAGTAAAAACGGAACTATTAAGTTGAGAGTAATTAAAACTATATGCAAAAATTATATGAAATTTATAAAAGCGTCCAACGCGCACATAATACAGTCAGAAATAGTCGATGTATTAGTGTATACGTGTACACAGGCTACTGCGCGTGCGCTAGTCTGGCTCTCCATATCTATATATATACTATTATCATTAGCATGTCGGTGACGCGAACCGAGGATTTTACCCTCTACCAAAACGCTCAACGCGCCTAAAGAAGTTTTCACTTCAAACGCTAACTATTCAATTTAGTCATCTATTTAGGTTTTGCATAAATGTTACAATTGACTACTATGTTTGATGACATACTTATATCGAATTAGACACAATAATAACCAGAAGTCCTTAGCTTTTGGTTCTATCTTAGTTGAAGTTGGAGTTTTGCCCTGGTATAGGTAAGGGACTCATGTTTGTCATCCTCACTGTAATCTGCAAAATTAACACTAACCTCAGAAACATACCTTCTCACACAGTTTTCTCCGTGTTTTCTCAGTCATTAAGAAAAAAAAGCAATACACTTACACTGCACTGTACTACACCATATTATACAGTAACGTGTAGACAAAAATTTAATTGGTATGTACCAAAATAACACACAACTGACTGCAACGATAAACTCGTTGTGATGTTTTTTTCGTTAAATATTAGATAGGTAGTTAAAACGCAACGCTAAGTCAATTGTAATTCTACCACTGCTATATTTAAATTATTTTATATTCTGGTTTTACCCACGGCTTCGTACGCGTTAAATTCGGAGTAAAACAATTCCACTTCCCATCTTGCCGAGAAGATTACCTGCTATCTTCAGTTTCTAAATTCATTAACTAAAGTTTTACTTACATTTAATATTTCTTTCCTTTTATGCTAAATGCATATATAAGGTGCTCCTTATGGGCTTCACTATGGGCATCCCTAATTAATTCGAACCCCAAATAATTAATAGACAACTCTGACATCTTTCGAGGATCGGACCTAGGAACAGTTCGCGGCCGCGGCGTTTCATAAGTAGGTAAGAATCAACACAAGGGGTACGCGGGGCGATGCCAGCCGTTTTGCTGTAATTTTTTTTTTGTTGCATATAATTTTAACTCTGGAGATTTGGAGAAATTAGCATTTTAAAATGAAGTAGTTTTTAAACATATTTTTCAGAGATAAAAATCGTTACTGTGAGTCAATTTTAGAAGATAGATAAGTGCTATCACAGACTTTATTATAGGGTTTTCATGATAGTATACATTTACGTTGTAAGTGACCGAAAACCTATTTATTGACGACTTAGTCACAAAATATATTTTTTGTCTCTGCTATACATATACCTACTTATCTAATTAGAGTGTGTTTTATATACCTATAAACCTACGGAAATAAATTATCTAAACAATATTGAAAACCGCATCAAAATCTATGTCGTAGTTTTAAATATCTAAGCCTACGTATAGAGAGACAGCTAATAGCGACTTTATTGTAGGTATAGCTACCAGTAGGTACCAGTGAAAACTTTTAAAAAAATCTACAAATTAACTCAGACTATAAACCCAGTTAACACGAATATTTGACCTGGAGTCTACAAAGTATGGATACTCCAGAATAGTAAAACTACTCATTTATTAGTTAAGTTAAAAACCAGATGAGCAGAATATACCTAGGTTAGGTACGATGCTCAACATTACCATACCTACCTATTTCAACTGGAAAATGAAATAATACTGTTGATGTACTCACAGTTACCAATTGTACTTATTCAAAACATTGGTACCTTCTTACCTACTAAACTAAGTATTTGGCATTTAGGTACCTAAGCTATAATAAATAATTAGAAGAAAACTGCTTTCCTCACTACCTGTGAAAAGTAAGAAACACACACCCCTACAGCCTCCAAAGAAGAGGATTTTACGTAAGCTACATACCTAGATAATCTGAATCTGGGCTTTGAGATGCACAACTATACATAAAAAAGTTGCTTGCAAACTTACTCACTCTCCAAACCAGAACAACAGTTAATGGTCCATATTCAACAATCATAATTTGATTATAGATAAAATATCACACGATATAAATACGTATTAACACGGGTGTCATCCCTAATTACATTAGAGATAATATTCCTTAGGGAGTTCCCCAGTAAGGCATTTCTAACACTCATTAAAATAAAAAATCGATACGTAAATTGCAAGCCCTATTTGAAAAACGAAAACTGCAAACAAACATCGACCAATGGAATCCCTAGTCCTTGATTGCAAGGCGTGACTGTTTTCTTTGCTTGTTTAACATAGAAACCACAGATATACAACTTTCTCTTTCCTATATGAGCGTGATGTTTGTGTAAAAAAGAGATAGAGAAAATTACCGTTGATTGCGTGATATACGTTTTATTAATTTTATGACGGCATAAAATTTGTTATGAATTTATTTGTGGGGGCTTCGTAATGGGTCGGAATAGGATTAATGTTTGGGAATATGATTTGTTGAGTAAATCGCTCGTTAAATTTCAATGGATCGTTACTTAATTTAGTTACATTTAGGTTATTTTGTATTTCAGTTATTTTTTTCCCTTCAAATGATGTTGATGTAAAATTATACAGTCTGGGCCCTGGATGCATCTACCTACATAATATAAAAATTCATTGCTGTTCGTTAGTCTCGCTGGAATTTGAGAACGGCTGGCTCTTTTTGGCTAATTTTACTTTTAAATTATTGGGAGAATTCCGGGAAATGTTTAAAAGATAAGACTAAGAGAAAAACCGCAAGAAAACTAATAATAAAAAGAGTATTTTAATGTTTCCCATACAAACTGAAAGAGATGAACGAAGTTTACCGGGACAGCTAGTCTCTAATATTTCCCTTGATATTCAAACCTACTTACCTACATTTAGTTTCCTTTAGTTTATTCCTTGATTTATGCAGGTATTCAGTATTTTTTGCCAGTTACCTACCTACATGTAAGTACCTAGCATGTGTAATTTTAAATAATAGGAATGGTCATTAATAAGTAGATAATTTTCGTATAGGTTCCTTTCTAATAACTGCAATAAATTGAACTTTTTCTTCGTCTTCCTAGGCGCAACACTTTTTGCAAAGTGATTGTAGTTGCCACTTGAGAGCTTTAGTGGCGTGCTTGTTGATCCGTCGCTATTCCTTGCGAATGGATGCGTTCCTGGTGAAGTAGAGCGTTAAAAGCATCATTGGTTTGGTATATCCATCGCATTGGTGATATGCCTCGAGGCCTTGTGCCTTCGACACTAAACCGGCCCACGAGGCGCTTTACAGAGACCCGACGAGTGACGTGTCCGAAGGAAGTCGGAATTCGGACTTGGACTACGCAAGATACCTAAACGTTCCTTGATGTCGAGTTCTTGGAGGATGGACTCGTTGGTTAATAATAATAATAAATCATCTTTATTTCACATAAACCTACAACAGGCACTTGTCTATATACAATAATAAATCTACCACCGGATCGGAACGCGGCCGCACACTGAAAAGATCTGGCAAGAAACTCAACGGGCTTGTCTTTTTTTCTTATTTTAAAATATATTTACAATAATTAAAATAAAATTGGTCGAGTGGCTAGCGTATTCGCCTAACTGCATCGAAGAATCGCGAGGCTCGGGTTCGATTCCCGACGGGGGCAGGCATTTGTGTGATGAACATTTAGATGTCTGCATTTCCGGGTCTGGGTGTTTTATTAAATTTATTCTAGTATCTATTTAAGTAATTATATGTATTAGTGTCGTTGACTAACACCCATAACACAAGCATATAATTTGCTTACTTTGGGGTTAGATTCAATTTGTGTGACTAGTCCAGGGATATTTATTTATTTATTATTTATTATAAGAGAATGGCATGAGGAGCAATTAATCCCAAGCAGTCTTATCTGTTAAATATTCAGCAATGTTATAATAACCCTTTTGATTTAATTTACATTTAACACATTTTTTAAATTTATTAATTGAAAGTTTTTTCATACAATTGGGAAGTTTATTGTAGAACTGTTTACATAGGCCCATGAAAGAATGGCTTACTCTGTGGAGACGAGACACCGCCGTATATATAAAGCCGTATTATAAAGCCGTTCCATGACACCGAAAGCATTTTTCGCCAGCACCACGTCATATTCAGAGCACATCACATATTTGTCGTACCGTCCACGTCTTACAAGCACATAAAAGAAAATATTAGAGCTCTAACAAGTCGAGTTTTGGTAGCTTTGATAGTATCTTCTTCATAATTGACCGGCTTGTTAGTCGAGTGGCTAGCGTACACGCCTACCTACATCGACCAACCGCGAGGCTAGAGTTCGATTCCCGAAGGGGGCAGGCATTTGTGTGATGAACATTTAGATGTCTGTATTTCCGGGTCTGTATATATTTAAGTATTCACATGTATTAGTATCGTTGACTAACACCCATAACACAAGCATATTATAATTTGCTTACTTTGGGGTTAGATTAATTTGTGTAGCTTGTCCTGAGATATTTATTTATTTATAATTTGTTTGAATTGTTTATGGATGACCTTGAGACACTCAAGCGTCTTTTAATTTTATCAATACATCCACCATGCATGACACCATGATGCACGACGTCGCAGTACCTAAGTAGCTAATGACTTCTGGCGACAATCATTATTCAGTCATTATAATGCCAAGAATAAGTAAAGCGATGGATCTTTACCGGGGCAAATAGTTGCACAGCCATCTATCACTAGTAGACTTTGGAAATGATCAATTTAACTAGACAGAGAAGCAGGTGATTTATTCTGTGAGACCCGGATCAACACCGTGATATGCCGTTCTCTACTGTCGAGTCACGGTGGTCATGACTCGATAGTAGAGAATGGCATACTTCCTAGATTTATGATTTTTCTGTTTTATATAATTTACCTTTTTTTGTGATATTAAAAAAAAAAGAGAAATTCACGTCACCTAGAGACACCAAATGTGGTAATGGTGTACTGCAAACCTGAGGCCAGAATGTTAGGCGTCGAGCAAAATTATGTTTACCGGCTACCTCATCACCTAAACCACAATACGTCAATGGCAAGCACTAACGTTATGACGTCAGGAATAGGTAAGGTGGTGCTGGCGAGTCGCTTCAAAACTCTATCATCTAGTCTTGGCCTAATAACTGTTAGTTCTTAATATTGTTGTGTTCCAGTTTGGACGGTAGAGTAACCGATAAACTTACAGACGAGCTAAGAAATATCACACACCATTATCACCGAAGTTTCAAGTCGACAACACACCACTCCCACTTATGGTGTTTAAAGATTTGTATTTCCTACTGATAAAAAAACATAGGTCTGCTTGTTTGCTTTGATAAAAATAATGCGATCTTAAAAAAGCTACCAAAAGTCTAGACTTGTATAGTCTAGCCTTTTGGTATTCCAAGTCTAGTCTCGTGTAAGGTTCTCACAATTCACCACACGAATTCCGATCGCGATCGATTTGCTTATCGACAGACGAACAATAGATCATTATTTATAATAGGTGATTGTATTAGGCGATGGACATAAGTCTAGATTACAGAATAGTTCCTAGAATTAGTATTCTGTATGGTACAGTCAGTGCTTCGACTCAGTCAACCAGTTTATAGTCCAAATATTTGCAAAATTTTATCGTCTCGTAGGCCGAGGGGTTAACTCCATTACGTCTAAATCCACCGATCAACAACGAGGCTCGGGTTCGATTACCGACGGGGGCAAGAATTTGTGTAAGAATCATAGATGTCTGTATTTTCGGGTCTCGAGGTTTATTATTTTATTCTTGTACTTATATAAGTACATATCTCTATCTATTAATATCGTTGGCTAACACCCAAAATCTAAGCTTATAATTTGCTTATTTTGGGGTTAGATTTAATTTGTGTAAAATATCCAGAAATGTTATATGTTATAATGTTATTATTATTTTTATTATTAAAGTTATGTTTCTATGTGTGTATAATATATAAATAATTGTAGGAGTTAGAGTTTTCGGCTAGTCGTAGACTCGTAGGTGCGCTGGTCGTGCCTGATAAGACGTCTGTAATGCTAGAAAGGTCAAGTCGGCCGAATTACTCGTATTGTATTTCAAAATTTAGTGCTCATTTAGTGCAAATTTAGTGCTGATAAAAGATATTTGGTGCTGTGATAGGGGGACTCATTAAGCTAGCAGTGTCCCATTCGTGACCGCGCTTTGATACAGTTGGAGCGAGAGGCACATCAGCTAATAATTTAGTGCTCAATTAGTGCTGCCTGTACAATCAAACAGATTAAAAAAAAACAATTTTTAAGTATTAATAACTACGACATAATGATATGAGCAATCACAGAGCTAAATGATGACTTTAAAATCGGTATTGGTGAAATTGATAAGAGTTACTAATTAGTGCTCAATTAATGCTACCGGTAAACCCAGAAAAAAACACATTTTTCAACTGCCCGCTAAGTAAATCGAAGATTTTCAAAAATCGAAAAGTTATAGGTATTATTCTGTATTGCAAATATCGAGTTTTGATCAATGCTTAACTTTATCATGTCATGGGAAATTACCCTGACTCATCTCGCGATGTAGCCGCTGTGTGTAGGTATGTATTACAATATTTTTTTTTAATATTTTTCAAAGCAACTACTGCTAATATAACAACGCCAGCAGTCTTGAGAACTAGACGAAGACTCTAAAACGGAAACTAATGGAATTGAAAGACGTCACAATTTAGTGCTCAATTAGTGCTGCTAGTACCTACGGCAAAAGATTTTCGAAAAAATTTTTTTTGTTTTTTTTTTTTCAAATCAACTTCTGCTCTAACGACTCCAGCAGTCTCAAGAGCGAGGAGAATACTTTAAAACAGTTACGAATGGAATTCGAAGACGTCCCTATTTAGTGCTTAATTAGTCCTGCCAGTACAGCAAAAGATTTTTGTTTTTTTTTTATCAAATTAACTACTGCTAGTATAACGACGCTAGCAGCCTTAAGAGCTAGAAAGAGACTTTAAAATGTAATGTTTAATGGAATTGAAAGACGTCACAATTTAGAGCTTTGAATTGATTAGGTAGTTGATTTGAAAAAAAATTTCAAATCAACTACTGCTAGTATAACGACTCCAGCAGTCTCAAGAGCGAGGAGAATACTCTAAAACGGAAACGAATGGAATTCAAAAACTTTACTATTTAGTGCTGTATGATGCATGTACTGACAGATTTATACTAATATCTATATTATAAAAATCTATTGCTGTTCGATAACCTCGTTACAACTAGAAATGGCTGAACCAATTAGGCTAATTTTGGTTTTTAATTGTTTGGTTACCTAAGTCTAGGGTAGGTTTGAAAGTTAGTAAAAAGGGAAAAACAACATTTAAATTTTTCCCATACGAACTGAACAGGTGGAACGATGTTCGCCAGGACAGCTAGTCAATAATATATTGATGTGTATCCTGCATACATAACTGTAGTGCTCGCTCATATCAAGTTCCAGATTGGAGTAAAGGGAAAAAGAAATCCCATTAAAACATTTTCATGTAAAATGTTGCCACAACGAGTATAGCCCGCATATGTAAAAGTTATCAGATGTCATGTAGAGACAAGCTACTCCCAGATCTCTCTTCTGTAACCGGTAACCAGGTACCTATTCCTTTTCCTGTTCTAGCTACCATACCGTCTGACTAGCAACGTGACAGTTGTGTTTTTGATAAAGAAATATCTTTCTTAGTTAGCTTAGGATAGCTGGTAAAATACTATGGCAAGACTCTTGAAATGCCGGGCTCAGGCAGTTTGCAACTTTCATATCAAAAAAAAAAAAAAAAAAAATTTGCTATGTTTTTTATTCGCCCAAATCATATGACACTATGACCTTATATCTAAATGCCTTTAGACTTAATTTCAAGTTATACGGGTTATACTTTTTCAAGTAAACTTTGTACAAATTCGGGATTCCTATGTATCTATGGAAGTCCCACCTCTTATTACGTAGTATTTATATACTCTTTGGGCTCAGGGTTGTGGATAAAGCACAATAAGCAACTTTTCTATCTACAGGTCTATATTATGTGCCTATTAGTTAAATCTCTCAGCTTGTTTGCTTTTTCAAAACACAAAAATAAAATGGGCGTAAATAGTATGATGAATGATTATGAATTCGTTTAGCTAGCTACCGAAATGTTTGCTCTAAAATATGAAATGTCAGAGCGACAATGGAGAAGAAATAGCCACAATCAATTTTGCGAAGCCCAAGTGGGGGAGGGAGGGGACAAATTGCTCGCTAATGACAGTTCAGTTGATGCCGCGTTTAGAAGGAGCTCGTGGCGGCTGTACCAGTAGATTGTTTTGGTTAAATAAATAAACAAAGAGAAAGAGAGGAAAAAAAAGATAAAGCACTAATAATTTTCTATGTGATAGGTAGGTATGCGAGGGACGACGCACGCCTCTACTGATAATGTTGTTAAGCAACTTCTAGCTAATCTAGGTATTTATGTATTAATACGTGATGCCAAAACTTTGGACCCCTTTTTACGAAAATTGCGCAAACGGAGAAGTATGAAATTTGGCACACTTATAGTTTAGGTATGTGTAGGAGAAGTGCAGAACGCTAATATTTTTCAATAATAATGCCTATAAAGTACATTAAATCAATAAATAAAACGTTACCCACACTACCATGCATTCGACACACACAAACAAATATATAGGTATGTATAACATATATATAGGACCAATGGGCGACCTCTAGTCGATATAAAAATGAGTCCCGATCTCACGTGATCATCGCATCATGCCTGAATTTTGTTGTATTTGTTATTATCAGAAGGTTGTTATGAAAAAAAATGAAAAAAAATTTGCAGGGCAAATGGAAAAACAATGATTCTACCCATACATACTGTTAGTCAGCTACTAAATGTCAAGCGATACGAAGTTCACCGGGTCGGCTAGTACTTTATAAAAATTCTGTACCAATATTTCGTATGCATTATAATTATTAAAAAAATCCATAGTAAAATTATATTAAGGGGCCATATACGCTAAAATACGTCAGCAGTTTACTGTTTTTTTCATACAAAGCAATCATGTAGAGCAAGAGCCGTGGCTGCCAGACCTTCGTCATTTTATAAAAGCTGAAATTTCTTCCATATGTGCCTCTTGTATAGGTACCAACAGTCCCCACCCATGTTACCTGGGCAGTGGTTGCTTTGGCAGGTAACAAGTAGTAAAGGTGTATAAAATTCCATCTTAAATTTTTTAATTTTTAAAATTTAAGCTTTTCACGTTTCATTCGTGGTAATATCAGAACTCACGTTATTCATTACCAGACAATTCGTATGGTTGCAACCCTTTGCCAGACACCCCTAAACTATAATAATTTGTAGTTTTACTTTCGTTATATTATAAAAGCTGAATTTTATATAAGTTATTTGAGACACTATGTAATGATGTTTTCTCAATAGCCTGAAGGTCCGAAGGGTCTATCATACTGCCAGACGCATAGGAGTAGGGAAAAGAAATCATCTTTTTTTTACAATAATTATTTCTGTGCACCCCATCCAACTAAGCTCTCTTAATGAGTTAGGTTGACTGGTAGAGAATGCCATGCTGCATTAAGCCCACCTTTGTACATTATTGTGCATAAAATTTTGAATAAATAATAATAATAATAAAAGTAGGCTTTGTGGTAATTTGTACAAGAAGATACTCTTTAATTTCCCGAACGCTGCCCATTCGAGTTGGATTCGGCGATCGACCTCTTTCTTGAAGTTGGATTTACCTAACTGAATAGTTTGACCTAGGTACACATACTGATCAACAACTTCAAGAATTGAGTTCCCAACGTGAACTGGTATTGGTGCAACTGAACGTTGAACATGACTTTCGTCTTGCTCAAGTTCATCCTAAGACCCACCTGTTGGGAAACTCTATCAAGGTCATCGAGCATCTTGCTCAAGTCTTCCAGCGATTACACCATGACCACAATATCATCTGCGAATCAAAGGTGAGTGATGTACCCGCCGTTGATATTGATGCCGAGTCTTTTCCAGTCCAGAAGCTTGTAGACATCTTCCAGTGCGGCAGTGAACAGTTTCGGAGAAATGACGTCTCCCTGTCTCACACCTTTCTGCAACCGGATCGGTTTCGAGCTCTGATCCTGTAATCGGACCGACATAGTGGCTTTTTCGTACAAACACCTCAACACTTCGATGTATCGATAGTCGATGCGGCACCGCTTTAATGACTGAAGCACCGCTCATGTCTCAACCGAATCAAAGGCTTTCTCGTAGGTTACAAACGCTAGACATAATGGCTGATTATACTCCTCGGTCTTCTGTGTAATCTGTCGCAGCGTATGAATATGGTCCACGGTGCTAAAGCCTTTACGGAACCCGGCTTGTTCGGGAGGTTGGAAATCGTCCAACCTGCGTGATAGCCGGTTCGTGATGACCCTTGAAAACAACTTGTAAACGTGACTCAGAAGTGAGATGAATGAAGAACAGCTTTTACAGATAGATGCTCCGGAACTGTCAGGCTATTGAAAAACATCATTAAAGTATCTTAAATAACATATATAAAATTCAGCTTTTATAATATAACGAAAGTAAAACTACAAATTATTATAGTTTAGGGGTGTCTGGCAGAGGGTTACAACCATACGAAGTGTCTGGCTACTGAGAAAACATCATTACATGGTATCTCAAATAACATGTACAAAATTCAGCTTTTATAATATAACGAAAGTAAAACTAAAAATTATTATAGTTTAGGGGTGTCTGGTCCATACGAAGTGTCTGGTAATGAATAACGTGAATTCTAATATTATCACGAATGAAACGTGAAAAACTTAAATTTTATAAATTAAAAAATTTAAGATGGAATTTTATACACCTTTGCTACATGTTACCTGCCAAAGCAACCACTGCCCAGGTAACATGGGTAGGGACTGTTGGTGCCTATACAAGAGGCACGTATGGAAGAAATTTCAGCTTTTATAAAATGACGAAGGTCTGGCAGCCACGGGCTCTTGGACTAATGGATCTTGCTGACAAAAATACACAAGATTAACATGAATATGCTTTACTAGACTAATATTTCCAAAACACGATTCATTTCACTTTGCTCGATAGAAAAAAATCAAAAAGTTAACCCTTTTTTGAAAGCAAAACGCAAATGTCTACTTCAAATGTGAAAATATCGACACCAGATTTAACGTAAACCTAGATAAGTACTATACCTAAAAGATAAGTGTTTCAGTTTTTATACTTTTTTTTTCAAATTACTTTTATAGTGTCAAAAATATAATAGTGATTTTTCGCTTAAGACGTTTACTGTAGAGCATGGCGCTCTTGTTCTTGTTCTTTTTCGTAGTAATCATGGAACGGGGGAGCGCGGTGATTGGCTCTTCTGGCTGACTGAGTATGGGGCCTTAAAGGCTACCTTAAAATCTGTTCTATTAAGTTTTATCTCACATTACACTATGACATATGGGATTTCCTTAGTAATCAAAATAACAGAAACAGTTAGTTCAGTGGTTTCACAATTATATTTTGAAAAAGTATTACTCGTAAAGTGTTACTCGCTAATAAACAGTTAATAAGATGTAATCGCCGGATTTGCATCTTAAAGGTAAATCTACTTTGGGATTAGGTACTTTCGGTTCGTGCGGGGAGGGCATCCCAGAGAGAAAATTTTGGAATGCTAAATGAATTACAATGGAAGTTTGTACGATTTACTTGTGTAGAAAGTATATAAAAGAAAAATTATAGAGAGATTTATCGAGATTTTGACTCTGACTGTGATGAACTAGGCACAAAGCATTTTTTCAGTTCAGATTCAGTGGTATAGACTAGGGTAGAAGCCTTTAAATAAAATAAAAAGTGAAATAAAATAGTAGTAGGATGAAACCCATTAGAAAAGGAGGAGAATATGATCAAAATTAAAGGAAAAATAAATTACGGTCGATCCGAGTTCGGGAAGTGGGAGGGGGGGGGGGTTTAAGGGTAAAAAATGGTTTATCTTGATTTCCGGCAAAACTAAAAGTCCTATCGAAAAAAGTCAAATGGCAAAGTTGTAGGTAATAAAAAGATCTAAAACTTTTGTTTTAACACTTTTTTCACATAACCTTAAAATTTATGTGAAAAATTCAACAGAAAACATACCAACTTTTTGAAAAAAGCTAATAATTTGACGGGTGACTTTTCGATTGAAAATTAGGGTGTTTTTTCGGTATTAATGGTTAATTAAGGTAAAAAATAAATATTTTTAATCAAATAAATTACAGCGTATTTGGGACATAAAAAGGTAAGTTTTCACCAAATTTCGTTACTAAAAAAAATTTTTGTAAAAGATAAAAATAAAAAACCAAAAACTTGGTTTTTTGAATTTTTCACATAAATTTTGAGGTTATGTGAAAAAAGTGTTAAAACAAAAGTTTTAGATCTTTTTATTACCTACAACTTTGCCATTTAACTTTTGTCGATAGGACTTTTAGTTTTGCCGGAAATCAAGATAAACCATTTTTTACCCTTAAACCCCCCCCTCCCTCCCACTTCCCGAAATCGGATCGACCGTAATTTATTTTTCCTTTCATTTTGATCATATTCTCCTCCTTTTCTAATGAGTTTCATCCTACTACTATTTTTTTTGGTTTTAAAAATTATCGACTCTGGTCTAGTATGTTTTAAATTGAGTGTGGGTAATATAGGCTAGGCACAAAAACAGTTGTATGGTTAGCATGAAATATTTTTTATTGATTATCTTAATATATATAAATCTCGTGTCACAGTGTTTTTCCTCAATGGACTCCTCAACCACTTAACCGATTATAATAAAATTCGCACACCATGTGCAGTTCGATCTAACTTGAGAGATAGGATACCTTATATCTCAATTTATGGTGAAAAAAATACCATCCGAGCGAAGCCGGAACGGGCAGCTAGTTTATTATAATAATGAAACTAGTAATGTCCCATTCCAAACAGCAGAACGTTCTACTTTTTCTTTTTATTAAATTTACTAGCTGCCAAGCGAGTGCGACAAAGTTAAATTAGGATGTAGGGACTAATAAGAATCTTTTAATAGTTTATTACGTATGAATTCATTAGTAAGTTTTGAGCTCATATTTTAACAAAATAAATCTACCCAGTATTTTTAT
Source organism: Calephelis nemesis (assembly GCA_002245505.1). NCBI lineage: Eukaryota > Metazoa > Arthropoda > Insecta > Lepidoptera > Riodinidae > Calephelis > Calephelis nemesis. Next base: position 110,680 of record NJDD01006514.1, on the reverse strand, counting down.
GGCTTGGAAACAGATGACTATAAGATGTATAAAATTTACTCTCTGTCTAACATTCCATGAAGGAAATTCCCGTCATATCCAGTGCTCCCCGTAAGTTGAATTTCAAACAAATCATTCTACAACAGCGCCACCAGTTTACATATTTTGGAACTAGTCATGAATATATCTGGCTAGTTTTTTACTTTGACACACTTCTGAAAAAATAACTTAATATTATTGAAAAAATTACAAACCACATACTTTTGAAACTTTCCTTATTCATGTTTTTGAGGAAACATGATTCAGGTAACAATTCTCAGTAAATTGAGTTAAGCTAAAGGCTAATTAGGTAGGTATATTTAAGACTACGGGATATTTAAGACGACTAAATGTAGAAAAATGTGTTGGGTACCTTTTTACAAACGTTATAACAACGTTTGAGTGTGTAATTAATTTTTATGATGGCAGTTTAGTTATCTACTATTAGTATTGTAGTTCTTGTGTTTTTGTTTGTGTAGTACACAGTAGGATATTCTAAGTACTTACATTTATTTTATGCATACTCCCTATTTTGAGTTTGCTGGAAGTAACCTGTTTTAGAGATAAGCGTGCCTTTTGTATAGGTTTATATCACTTGGTAGGTAAGTATGTAACTTTTTTGTGTACAATGAAGTATTAAGGCTCCATACTCAGTCAGCCAGAAGAGCCAATCATCGCGCTCCCCCGTTCCATGATTACTATGAACAATGGCGCTCTAAAGTAAACGTCTTAAGCGAAAAATCACTATTATATTTTTGACACTATAAAAGTAATTTGAAAAAAAAAGTATAAAAACTGAAACACTTATCTTTTAGGTATAGTACTTATCTAGGTTTACGTTAAATCTGATGTCGATATTTTCACATTTGAAGTAGACATTTGCGTTTTGCTTTCAAAAAAGGGTTAACTTTTTGATTTTTTTCTATCGAGCAAAGTGAAATGAATCGTGTTTTGGAAATACTAGTCTAGTAAAGCATATTCATGTTAATCTTGTGTATTTTTATCAGCAAGATCCATGATTGCTTTGTATGGAAAAAAAGTAAACTGCTGACGTATTTTAGCGTATATGGCCCCTTAAGTATCTAAGTATCTATATAAATTGATAAAAACATGTTGCTTCAACATTTAGTCTAAGAATAATAATATGTACGTACTTATTAATTTTTTATAACAAACTGGACAAAATTTGAAAATAGTAGAAATACGAACATACATTCATACTAATCTTAACGCCAAAACTCTTGCCAAGATGGCGGAGATTACCGAGTTTCAAATGTCACGATTTCTACAGACTCTAGCTCCCTCCATCGTCATCTCTTTTCACACAAATACACCAGTTTTGGAGATTCCAGACTGGGATCAAATATTGTTTCTAGTCAAGAAATGTATTTCGAACGCAGCATAAAACAATCAACTTGTACCAAGTGCTGACACTGGCAAAACACTCTGATCACCAATTATCCTTGTTCACTGCTTCCACAAATATTCGTACTGCTGTCTCTCTCATATTCATACAAATTTATATATCTATCTCATTCACATGAAACGACTATGAGCTCGTAATCTTTATTGTTTCAGGAATAAAACGCATTAAGTTTTACCGTTAATTTGCAATGTTCAACCTTGAATATTAACGTTTAAAGATGAATTTTGTTATTATTGAGCTCGTAAAAATTAAAATAGTTACACCAGAGATAAGTTACTGTAACTGCAAAACAAAAGAGTTCATGTTTGGTTACCAGTGTTTGGCTTTAGGCTCTTCTTGAACAGCGTCAAGTAATAATGATAGTGGTTTTACAGTCATAGTAATAAAGCTTATGTTCGCTCGGCCAGCGTTAGGGCATTAATAAAATAAAATTACGTTTCGACTACACCCCATATGTGGGCGTGGCAGTGTCTAAATACGAGTACAACACTGCGATGCAGCGGGAACAGACGCGTTTAATGTTTTTTAATCTGGTGCAGTGACAGTTGTTTTTTTTTTATAATTGTGCAATGGAACCAACCGAGATGCAGACTAAAAAACCAAAACCGTTTTCAATAGAATCTTTAATTGGTGACAGAAAATCGCCGGAAATAGACATAGAAAATTCCGAACATTCTAGACATTCAGATGAAGAATGTGAAAGACCAGGATTAGATCGGATGAGATATTATTTAAATGCACCATTTTTGCAACAGAGCGTAAATTTTCCATTTTTGCTTGGATATCCTGAACCGTGGTTATCTCGTGTTTTTGGGGGTAGTGTTCCGCCACAGATTACACAAGAAAGAGAAGAGAAGAGAGACAGTCCAGTTAGTGTCGGAAGTGAAATTGATAGTGATGGAGTTGACGACAATACTCAAGGTTAGTTTTATATTCTCTAAGTTGACTAATTGTACAATTCACAGTACACAGTCTGACATTAAAAGGGTTAATGTCTTGAAAAAAAATAAAAATTTTCCTTTTCCTATTTTCCTTCCAGCCTTATTGTTTTTGATTTATTTTCTTTGGGCTTTATCGAATATAAAAAGATCCGGATTGGTCCAACCAATCTATTTTCTCATTCTAGCAACGTATTTAGCAATTCATTTTTATATTTAGGTAGGCATACAATACTTATACCATACCTATACCTAGATATAAGAATGAAAAGCTGTACCTGAACTGTAAAGCCTCTCCCCGCCCATATTAACATTTTCCATAGATACTAGAGTTAATTAATAAGTTAAAAGCAGACAATTGAATTTCTGCATATAATAATGCAAACGACTTTTCAGCACAATTAAGTACAAATCTAAAAAAAATACTTTTTTCGCAGCTAGTTACGCTACTTTAATTTTCATTATTCTATTTGAAGGGTATACAGCTGGTAAACAGTTTCATAAAGTTCAGCTTAAAGCGAAATCTTTCAGCACATTTTGGTCGCTGCTTTGTATTTTTTTACCGTCGCTTGCTAACTGGAACCTAGAGCGAATACTTACTATCCCTAGATCTGCGCTATCGGTTAATTAGCTACGCAAGAAAAAAGAAGATAGATTGATAACATATTAACATACCTAATAATGATACAGATTATTCGGCGACGTGTATCGATGGCCACCAACAAATCTAGCAGCATGTTTGCCTTTTTAAACTCAGTTATCAAACCCAACCACTAGACCAATCAAAAAAACTAATTAATCTTGGTTCTAGAGCTTTATTTGTTTAAAAGATTTTCTTGTAAATAAATGATTAGATTTTGTCGGTGTATGAAAAAAGAGATCACTCCTTTAATTTCCGTCAGGTGTGCTGAGGATCATAAGGTATATCTACCTACTAAACCATTAGTAGATAATACAAATAAAGAAAAGTCAATATTAAGAGACAATATTTTACTGTACACACTGTACACTATACATAACAAAACAATTTAAAAACACTACCTAAAACTAATTTTACTAAAGTAATTAACAAAAAAAAATCAAATGTGGTAACATGAGTCCATCGGTGGTGAACATTTATCGAGGCACGGTGTAACTAAACACAGGTTTTCAGTTCCTCATTTGATATGTGTAACAAAATTTGGACCTAAACTTAAATTTTGTATATTGTGTTTTATCGAAATCAGACAAGCGAAAGCGGAGACAACTTCGATCTATTTATTGGTTTATTTGTAAATTAAGTACCTTCATTCCCTATTTTATAGGTCGAACACAAAATTATCTCACTACATGGCGTGGGCCCCTAGGCAAATTGGATAGGTACGAAATATTAAGGCTCCACCGAAGGTTATGGTAAAATTTAATGAAAATTGATGAAATTAATTGTTTATAATTAAAATTGGCGTAATTTTCTGAGTATACCGACGGGTAAAATGGAGTAAGGGACGTCCCTAACAGTATTATTATAGACACAAGAAGCAATATATACATTAAGTAGACATTTGAATTAAAAGTGTAATTTTTGCTATTCAGTTTATATTATATATATATAATATTTTAAATTTTAAAGAAAGTAAAACCCTAATATTTGAGTAGGTTGTCTGTTGCAAAAGATCTAATTTTAAATACAAGTGGTAAAGTAGCAGCTGGTAGTGCTTAATTTCAAAATTTTTAAAATAAAATTTAGTCCAAGATAGGGACTTTGGGAGTTGATCGAACGCGTCAAGATAATATGTAAGTGATACCAGGTACTGTCATTAAACATGTCATTCAACACCTCCAGCTATATAAAACTCCGCTCATTTATTGTCTAGTTTTTTTTTTGCTTGAAATTATACTCGAACATATTTATTGCAACATCAAAAAGTAGAGACTAGTATTTATTATATTCTTATACCTATTATAATCGTCATAATATTACTACATGAAGCAAAAACTTTGGACCTCTTTTTGCGATTGCCCGGACTGAGTATGAAATTTGGCGCACTTATATTTTGTGTATGAGAAGTGTAGAACGCTAATATTTTTTGATAATAATGCTTATAAAGTGCATTAAATAAAAAAATAAAACATTACACATACTACCATGCATTTGACATACAGAAAAAAATATAAAGATTACAAATGGCGCACAAACTATATTCATAATGTTTGGAAACAAAGTAGTCGGCCTTGATAAATTAAGATGGCGTTCTTATCAAAAATATATTAAAACTAACTATGAATTCGAATTTCGACCAATGGCCTAACGAATATACGATTAGATTTGTCTAATGAATTGATTCGCCAAAAACTGTAAAAAAGAGATCATCTATCTTCATCAACCATTCCTTAGTTTTGCCATTACATAGGCCGTAGCCTTGCCTACTGATATACATATATTTGTCATCGAAGTCACATTAGGCATGTGGGTAGGTATGATTAAGGAGCTCACGTAAGTACCTACACTATGTAACAGATTGTTTTTTTCACGCACAGCCATCGGTTTCGGCAGTTAAGGTCTTATTACCGGAATGCGCACTTGGTTCATTAAGCCTATTTCCCTGAATGTCCACTACCCTGAATGTTTATTGTCCTCATTGCCCACTTCCCTGAACGTCTCCTTCACTGGACGTTCATTCACTGAATGTCCACTTCTCTGAATGTCTACTTCTTCGAATGTCCACTTCTTTGAACGTCCATGCTTGAGCCATATGAAAACATTCTCAGGATGATACTGGTGCGTTGCCATCCTTTAGGCAGGGGTGTTATGCCTTACCCCCCGAGGGTTCGAACCTAGTCGTGGCGGAGCGGCTGAGTAACTGCGGTCGAGCCAGGGCCCCGGTGAAACTAATACGGACCAGGGAGGGTGCTCCTCAGTACCCCTCTCTGTCCAAGAGGGGACACGAGGAGCGCACACAGGGTGGTGGGCCATTTGGCCCGCGTGGGATTGCGGCAGCACGGCTCGTGGAGAAGGGGGCGGGCTTTCTATCTAGCCCGCCCGGTCGAGATGGGGTTGCGGCAGGTACGGGGGTGCCTGTCAACACTGGAACCCCCGAAGTGGTGCACGCTGTCTCCGTGCACCACTTCAGACGACATGCGGCCCCCTGTTGAGAGGGGCTGCGTTACGGGGATCGCGAGATCCAGCGCCGCCGGGGCAGTGGAAATGTGACAAAGCGTCCCCACAGCTTCGGTACCTGTCGAAGGGGAGGACACCGTGGGGTTTTAGTCATTAGGAGTCTGACGTAACTTCTTGACATGACACTTCCTCCGAAAGTGGCGGGTATCCGTGATGGATTTCCCCAAGATAAAAAAGGGATGTTATTTATACCTTATGTGTTAGTCTGCTGGCTACATAACCCTCCAACCGGAAGTGATTATTGCGGCGGGAATAATGGGTAAGGGTACCTTTAACATTTAAATTTGGTGAGTCGTCGCACAAATCACCCACCTTGTTTTCAAGGTGTTAGAGACTAGTTGAAGTTTCGCTCGCCTTTTACGAGCTGCCTCTGACTCCAGCTGCAGTATAGTCAGATTGGCCTGTTCTCACATAGGCACCCCCGGGCCAACACGGGGGACATGGTGGCCTTGACAAAAAATTTGTAAAATCTTCCGATGATAAGGAAATAATCCTGAGTGAAGAAGATCATAATTTTTTCGTTATAAGAAACCCTTTCTTTTAAAAAAAACTGTTACAACTTTTTAAGAAACCCTTTTTTTAAAAAAAAAAACGAATTAAAAACTGCACAATAAAATCCTATTATAGTTCTAGTTCTAGTCCAGTTCTAGTTATTCTTTACCTGTTTTTGGAATTAGACATTCGAGGAAGTGGACTTTAGGAGAAGTGTACATTTGGAAAAGTGGACATTCAGGGAAGTGGACATTCAGTGAAGATACAAAATATTGTCTTAATTTGGATTCTCGACCAATTACATGCTGCCACGTCATTCACATGTAGCGTGTTATTGGTTGGATGTAAAATTTAGACAGTGTTAAACATTGACTATTTTTTTGTGGTAACGCGGTAAACGTTACTTAAATTAAGTTTAGTTATCGAAAAGATTATATTACAATATGGTAGACAGTAAGTCCCATTTTTGCACCAATCTTTACCAGATCAAATCAAACTCACAATCTTCCTCTCTCGCTGGTGAAGACGAAGGTTACAGGTTCGATTGCAACTTGCGTTAAAACAAATTTTGTTTCAAAAACTTGTCAAAAAGTACCTCAAATAAGTTTTTTTTTATCTTACTAAGTATGTAACAAAGATATACATAAATAAAACGCGCAAATTAAGAAAAAGTAACTATATTATATCAAAACAAACAATCATTCAAATTATTTAACTATAAAAATACAGTCCAATACATCTAAAAGTAGTTTTATGGCACGTAAAACTAACATACAGACGGTAAGAAAGACCCATCCGATAAAGTTTATAAAGTTAATGCACTCAATTTAATTATGGTGGAATAAAATATTTGTGTTCATAAATCTTAAAAACAATATAATTTTTGGGCAGTTGTGTAAACATAAGGAAATTGCAAGGTAAACACAACGGGTCTTACAACCCCCATGACAGTGTCGCACCTATACCTACCATCTATGGTGTCTATAGGCAACGCCACCAGAGAGTTTGTGCCCTGTCACATTTAAAAGCACTAGAAACAAGACTTCGAAGAACCAGAGGAGTCAGACATGAAATATCTCTTATAGGATCGCCTGAACGAATTACGGATGGTCGAAGTCGACGACAGCTTCCGAGGAGCCCGTCCCCGCAGCGACGCAGTACCTTTGCTTGCTTTTTGTGTCCTCCGAGCCTTTGACCTTTTTATCGGCAACGTCTTCCTACTTCCTGTTACAACTGTTGAAAAATATATGTTAAAATAAGTTATAGTAAAGACAATATATATACCTATCTCTGGTAATAGTCTACTACTCCTAATCCTGTGTATTGCATATTTCTGTGCTTATCCCAACGCGTTATGGAAGAGAGTTGTGTATATCAAAATAAGCATGAAAATGTGGTCGAAATAAGGGCGCTACGGTATAACCGCTATGTAGGATTACGCTCGCTGACCGCATCATAACAGAGAGATGTGGGATCGAAAGAAGGTATTAGTGTAAAAATGAGAAAGGGCATGCTCCGTTGGTTCAGTCAAGTGAAAATAAAGGCTCCGTACAATTAACGCACCTGTTTAACACAGGTTTACTAAAGGTAACCTGTTTCACCTAGGTGAATTAAATACTCTTTAAGTAAACTTTAAACACCTGGATGCATTAAAATTAACCGCTTCGTACATTTATTTCAAAAGGTATGTTAATAAATTTAAAGTAAACTTTATTCACTTAATCAAAAGAAAAGTGAAAATAAATCCCTTCGTACTCTTAAATCACCTAGGTTAATTAAGTGAATCAGGTAGGTACCTATAATTTTTTTAAACACGCTTTTAGCGAATAATTACTAGGAAATGACCTTCGGTCATAATATTATATCCATCAAGCAAAGTTAACTGGGCCTCGCATTTGATTTTTTTATTTTCTTGATAGTTAGATCAGCGTTGTTTTGGCAAGCGATTGCAGTTGACGTCTTTTCTATATGAAAGAAAATAAAACAGGATGTTGAAATATTAAATGAACGTGAAAATGTTAGACCTGAAACTGTGTTCAACGGACGCCTGCGACAGGCGCGTGTCGCTTGGACACGCAGCGGTCCCCGTCGTGGGGTTTCGACTTACGCAGTGTCTCCAGTTCAATTTTGACAGTATGCTGTACTGTCGTATCGATAGAGAACTTAATATATTATTACCTAGCAAAACGACGATTGGCACAAAAATACGACAACCAGTAAGTCTTTTCATTGAATATAGGTTGCTTTGCGGGGAATTTGTTGTAAAGTTTAGTAAATTAAGGGCTATGAAAATTTTTTTTATACATAAGTATTTTCAAGTTTCGGTTAAAGCCTATGACGAATTATTTTTAAAACTGCAACCCTATTTGAAAGTTAACAATCTTAAAGTAAGAGCTATATCAGTCATATCAGCAATGGAGAAGCTGGCAATAAATAAACCTGGTTCACTTAAGTGAATTAACCTAGGCGATTTAAGAGTACGAACGAATTTATTTTTACTTTTCTTTTCATTAGGTGAGTATAGTTTACTTTATTAACATATCTTTTGTATGCTATGAAAAACGGGACAGGTGATTTATGTTGATACAGAATCCAAAATTTTAGTAAAATATTTGTCTGTTCACTTTTCACGCAAAAGACTGCTTAACAAATTTTTAACAATTTTTGTGTAGCGGTAGTTTATAGTCAAGGTCAACATTTAGGATCAGTTTACTACGGTACCTCGTAACGATGAAAAGTAATTTCAACGCGTGTACGAAATCGCAGGCAACAGCTAGTTATTAAATACAATTAAGCGCAGTAAAACTGAAACAACCATCGCCCTACTATTACTTTGTGTACCACGTCTCGATTCTTTTTTCGAAAGGTAGCAAATGTTTCTAAAATAATCCCACTTGAATTTTATAAACATTCTACTAGTAGTTTTAAGTTACACTTAATAATGTATACATTTTTCACTTACTTTGACGACATCATCAACAATGAGGTCGTCGGATCATGACAAAATTAATATGGAACCTTGTAATCATGATCTATCTTTCTTAAAAATAAAACTTCAAGATTAGTTGGCTATTAACGGAGTAATCGCGTAAACGAGCACACAAAAAACATACAGCCGAATTGAGTACCTCAAATATTTTCGGTCTATAAAAATAAGAAATAAATCGGCGCACTTGGCCGTGGATTTACCAATGAAGGTTTCCTTCGTACCAAGTTTAGATAATGTACTTGAATAAAATTCGCCGTCGCCGCCGGTCTCGGCGACGAAGATCTCTCTGACGCCCGGCGCCTAACGCCGAACGACGAGCTGCCACTACTCCTCTATCAAGTCCACCCAGTAACCAGAACGCAACACCAAGTCGGTGTACGGTCTCCCGGGAGACAGCCCTTGTTGCTGGCGTTGTAGGGAACAGTCCAATCCATTTAAATAATGATGTCTCGGGCTGAGCACTCTGCTCGGCCCAAAATAGCCCGGTGAAGTTGTAAAAACCTCGTGCTTTTTTTATGATATTGGAAGGCAAACAAGCAGACGAATTCTCTGATGGTTAAAAATTTCCGCCGCCTAGAGCACCAAAGGTGGTAATGGTGCGTTTCCAGTCTGAGGCCGAGATGTTAGGCCTTGAGCAAAAGTAACCTCCGAACCGGAATACGTCATGACATTATGGCGGTAGGAATAGGTAAGGCGGTGGTACCAATCCGGGTGAGTCGCTGCGAAACTCTACCACCTAGTCAGATGTCACGGTGTTAGTGACAGTAAGCCTTCGCTCGCCTTTTACGAGCTGCCTGGCAGGAAGGCAGATGGTCTATTCTTCAAAGGAGCCCGGACCAACACGGGGTTAGTGACATATTATTAGCCGTTCACACAAAAAAAGCGAAAGGTTGTAAGTATGTTATGAGCGATTCCGCGGCTGTGGTGTGGTGTCGTCTAGTTACAGTACTGCTTACCTAAATAACCCTTAGCACCTTTAGACAGAATAATCTTTATTCTCTCTAACGCCTTCTGCCTTTCTGGTCTGGGTGGCAGTACACGTCTCTCCTTCATAGACACCATTCTGTGTTTTGATTTACCAAACGTGCTACGTGACAGAGTTTTGACTATGGCATCGATGTCTGGTCCAAGGCTGGGACCTGCTGATTATTACTTAGTTAAAAAAACTAGTGGTCGCCCGTTGGTCGAAATTCGACAATAATAAATTTTAATATCTTGTCGACAAGAACGCCATTTTCATTTCTCAAGACCAACTAATTTATTTCCAAACTTTTTAGTGCGCCGTCTGTGTGTGTCAAATGCATGGTAGTTTGGGTAATGTTTTATTTATTGATTTAATGTACTAAATTGGTTCAGTTGTTGGACTTCATTGCATGAGGTCCCGGATTCAAATCCCGGGTCGGGCAACAAAAAGAAAATTGGGTTTTTCCAATTTTCTAATAAAAAAAATATCGCTCGGGATAGGATATGTGCCCGATTGGCGGTAGGCTTGCCACCTATCACATTGTGGGACTTAGTATCTTCGGCTAGTCGTGGGTGCCATGGTTGTGCTTCTGCCTACCTCTTCGGGGATATAGGCGTGAAGATACTTACTTTACTTCTTTACTTTTATAAGCATAATTATTGAAAAATTATATCGCCTCTGTGGTCTAGCGGTTCAGTTGTTGGACTTAACTGGATGAGGTCCTGAGGGTTCGTGTCCCAGGTCAGGCAACAAAAATGAAATTGGGTTTTTTCAATTTTCTAATGAACAAAATGTTGCTCCGGATTTGATACGTACCTTGGTTGTGCCTTTGCTTATCTCTTCGAAGATATAGGCATGAAGATTGAAAAATATGAGCATTCTGCACTTATCTTACACATAAACAATAAGTGTGCCAAATTTTATGCTCCTGCGTCCGCGCAATTTTATAAAAAGGTGTCCAAAGTTTTTTGCTTCCGGGCAGACTTCGTAGAAAATGCTTAACTTTTTTAAGTCTTTATAGGATGCGAAAAATTACCTACCTTAAAAATGCTGACTACATTTCATTAAACAAGACGTGTGTTATATTAGACTCACAGTTACCGATGCCGAAAATAAATAAATAAAGATTAAAGACGAAAAAAATGTTCTAAGTCTCGCCCGCCATGGACCCCTCAAGAATACATCCCAACACTAATTAGAAGTTAGACTAAAAACTGATCACTTGTATGTTGTGTTCACTTCACTTGTATGTGTTGTATGTATGTATATATTGAAAATCCAAATACTTAGGCAGTCGACATTGCCTGTTTAGGCATTGTCAATTTATTTATGAAAACGATACAATAACCGCTTACATTATACACCCTGATTTTTTATTCACCATCCAAATTTTAATATGTTGATCTTAAGTGAAAATAATTAAATACGTGTTTTTTTTTTAGTATCCCTCAATACTAAAATATTAAGATATGACATCGCAAAGTCGTCTACAAAGTACCGTACCTACGCGCCGAGTGCTCTGACATGCTAGATAGCTACCTGCTAGATACCTATTTTTTTTTCATAAATAGACCTATTTATAGATACTCTATGCCTAGAAAAAATTTGGATGGTGATAAAAAAATCTTGCTGTATATTAGACACCACATTGATAACTGTACCAACCAGACTGGGATGTCAAGCCTCTCGTTTGGATAAGTTACTTACGCTTGCTACATTATTCTCCAAACAGGAATACTATTTTAAAAGCTAGATAAGATGAGACGTTTCAGGACTTAACTTCGTCTATTTCGTTGTCTGTGAAGTTTGTATTTTATGAGCAAGCAAACAAGCAGACGCATTGCCTAGTCTACTGACTGCACTAGTGGAGTACCTAATGCATTAAATTCAAGTAAGTGATGGTTTTTAAATTCATCAGATATCTACGCCCAATTACATATTAACACACAAAAACACACAATACTTCAATTTAATAGTTTACCTGTTTCCTGTAATGCGTCCATCTTATAAAATGGTTAAAAATGTGTATACACCGTGATAGAAAATGTCAAACTAATAAATTTATATGACAACTAGAACATAATTTGAAAATAGTGTTTTCTTTCTTCAGTTGAAAAGGTTACTTTACTAGCTCTTCTGACATCTAAAACGGTTTTATCCCAAGAGGAAATACGTCTCGGGCTGAGCACTCTGTTCGGCCGACAAAGCCCGGTGAAGATGTAAAAACCGCAAAGATAGCAACATATTAGTCATTCAAAAAAAAGGCTTTATGGAGACTTAGCACCATGTCATGCCAATCATCAAAACGATGACGATTCATCAGATAATGTGTTAATAAGAAATAAAGATCTATAAACCGAAACTTTAGAACAGTGAGTTCTAAACGTTCAACAAGGTTCGGTCTCGGTGACTAAGAATGGGTAACAAAACACATTTTGAGCATGTTCAGAGGAAAACTGGAAACTTCATATACATGTATTCCAATTTAAGTTGTTCTGTTATTAGAGAAGGTATCTCGTATTTTTTGTATTTTTTTAAATGTTACAAATTCATATATGTAACATACATACTGTCATCAGTAAATGGTCCAAACTACTATCATAACTTGCTACCCGCAATCAGTGAGAACATTTAAACATATTTAAACACATTAAAGAGGCTTTTCCACTTTTGCTTTAAACCACAACCATACAAATATTATCAATGTGAAAGTTTATCTATCTATGAGGTACGATTTCACGCAGTTTGAATTGAAAAAACTTGATGATAGTTCAATTTATATTTTTTGGCGCTATCGAGAGAAAAGATAGTCGTGATTTTTTCGTAGTAATTGAATTTCGTGTTTATATTTAATGAAATTAGTCAATTTAATGAAATCAGTTTAGCAGCGACTCGCCCGGATTGGAACCACCGCCTTACCTATTCCTGCCGCCATAACGTCATGACGTGTTCCGGTTCAGAGGGTAAGGTAGCCGGTAAACTTACTTTTGCTCGAGGCCTAACATCCCGGCCCCAGGTTGGCAACGCACCATTACCACCTTTGGTGTTTCTAGGCGGCGTGAATTTCTTACCATCAGGAAATCCGTTTGCTTGTTTGCCTTCCAATATCATAAAAAAAATAATGACATTTCGTACATTTTATTTCGATGTAAGTGCTTAAATGAAAAAATAGTGAAGAAATTAGTGTATCGTGTTTTTCCTCGTTGCCGCCAAAGCTCTTGATGTAATGAGGCTACCGCTTTAGTCAAGACCCTACATGACTTTCTTCGACGACTTACGACTTATTTTGAATAATTTAATTCAGGTAAATTATGAATGTAAATTTTAACTTGACTAATGACTTGATGCAAATGCTAACATTATAGTGCACAAAAACTAAACAAAAAAAGAAAGGGTCCGAGATCAAACAAATATTTAGGTACCTAATAGGTATAGCAAAATTTTATATACCTACCTACCTAGTGAAGGAAATAAAGTAGTCTTACCTAGATACAATCGTTTGTGGGAGCGTTAGTGGAGGTTGAAGCATAAATAAGGACATTTTATTAAACGAGTCTTATTTTCAACTGTAAATAGGGATGTTTTTCATATTTATTTGAAAAAAAGAATCCCCATTTTGCGTTTCATCGCATTACGACTTGATTAATGTTTGATAATCAATATATCAAAGCAATAAGTAAAATCGGTAATCAAACTTTGGTTACTGATTTTACTTATTCCTTTTTTCATTTTGTTAGTCATTGACAGAAGAAGGTTTATAATATGAAACAAAATAATTAGGACATACTCGTAGGTAGAACAGGAAAGGAAAGTCGTAGTAAGTATATCTAGTAATAACTGTAGTCTGTAGATAACATTTTTGTAACAAGGTTGCACGTTACGACTGAGTGTTGCCTGAATGTAACTTTTGTAACATTTAACTTTATTTTTGACCCTCGTATGTTATTTTAATACTCAAAAACGTACTTTCGAAATTGACTTGTGTATTTAATTGTGTAACACAAGATAAAGTTTGAAGAATAACATTCACAAGTAAAGGCCAGTGTAGGTAATTATTATGTTTAGAATATCTTTAAAGTACTTACAAAGCTTCATTTATTTATTTAAATTGATGCCTTTTGGATAACATGCTTATGCTATCTCTTCATTCATTTATTCATTTAAATAGATGGAAACATATAATAATGCACAAAATGTTTTGCCAATGTAATCGGAATGGTTACTCCTATATTATGCAAGTGGATTTTATATAAATTATGTAAATATTAAGCATCAAGACTTTATACGTCCTTAATATTATGCAGATTTGTCCTGCCAAACATCTAAAAGTAGATCTTCGAGAACGGATAATTAACAATAACTTTTTGTGTGTGCTAATAAGTATAGTTTACAAAACTCTCTAAACAACTGAAATTGTAAACTTTACAAAAACACTTTAAAAAACTTAAGTGTAGCTTCTACTGGAAGATTCTGATTTACAGAAAAAAATTTGGATAATCTCATTAAAGCTTTTGAATTAACAATGAGCTAAGTTTTTTGAAAACCTATTCAATTACATCCGTGCAATTAACTTTTTAAGTTAAACAACAAGTGTTTAATTAAACAAATCCTGAAGTATTAAAACTTCACATTTAAGAAATAGTGAATAATCTTAAAATATAAAATATTCAATGACAACACAACACAAACGGTCCATTCCTTTAAAATTTAAAATACTACAGGCAGACACACATTCACACATACTTAAATTATAACACCTTTCTTTTTGATGTGCTTTAGATAGACTGCAAATATTACAAAACATAATACCGTAACTTATAAACTATGATCCATCAGTTCTTTCATCAGGTCCTTGTCGGATGTCTATCCTCGAGCTCCATCAACAAATCAGCTCAACCACTTTACCAGCATTTGTTAATTTTTTAACTGTAAAAGTGAAATAAATTCTCATTATGCTTCTTATATTTATTCTGATGTTACGATTACACACGCACACGCACACACGCACACCCACATACACACGCAGTCTGCCTATTTTCTGTCCTTTCTGTATTGGATTTGGTGGCTATTTTGTGTTCTTTTCATACACTGCATTTAAAAAAATTTGCAAACGTATAAATCTGAACACTTAACTTGATTTCATGGTTTCCTCGCCCCAAACATCTGACGAGACCCAATTAGTAACGGATCCTTAAATAAAAAAATGTCACGCTACTTCTATCGCATCTGTGGCGTGAAATTGTATTTGGAACAATAGTTGGCGGGAAGATGACTTGACAGCTGTCAATGTTTTGAAATTGTCAAAATTAGCACAGCCGTATGAAGGAAGGCAAATCAAAATTTAGTTGAGCTTTGTGGATGAGCTTACCAGTTTGGCGCGACATTTACATAAAAAAATAAATAATTTCATTCATTCTGCTATGTTTTTTATTCACCTAAATCATATGACAATATTATAATATGTAATAATACATGTAACGTATTTATAATCAAAAGCAATGCATAAAATACTAAGTTTAAATTATTTATTTTTCTATTTAACCGCCTTAAAAAAGGAGGAAGTTCTGGATTTGACCGTACGTTTTTGAAGCGAAACTTCTTTATCGGGGTTGGAAAAAAACTTAATGTAAAATTTTTTCGTTACGCGTCACATTTTTCCGTTACGAGCCATCTTTGTTCTTATCCCTACCACGCGTGATTCGAAGTATACTTTCTCCAGTGGAGTAGGAATTGGCAATAAACTTTATTTAACCAATTACCGTAAAGTTGCATATAGTAAATTATTTTTTGAATAATGACGTCATAAAGAAGTTTCACTTCTTCACTTCTTACGAGTGTAAGCTAGTACAAGCACACATTTTTTTATTTTTGGTTGTATGATTGTAAAGCAATTACTCCGTCAGTAACCAACCGATTTAATGATTATTTTTTAGAAAAAGATAGGTCATGATTCCGAGGTGATCCCATATTAATTTTTACTTGATCTGACTAGTGGTTTTGAAGTTATATGAAATAAAATGAAATGTATTAAAATACATACATACATATCTTCACGCCAAATTCCTTACGGAGTAGGTAGAAAGTATCGAGTGCCAGACCTAAAAATAAATATATATTTAATAAAAATATATATTAAATAATATACTCAAATATACTGAATGTGTGTATTAAATAGAAGTTGTTAAAAAAATATTTGTTTATTACAACATATTCTTCCACATTGTGGTTTGCAAAATTTTTAAATTTATAAAAATTTATTATTACTAGTGGTCGCCCATTGGTCGAAATTTGACCGTAATAAATGTTAATATCTTGTTGATAAATTTTAATATTTTTATTTCTCAAGACCAACTACTTCGTTTCCTGAATAGTTAGTGCGCCATCTGTGATCTTTTATCGTTATCATCAATATATTTGTTTGTGTGTGTCAAATGCATGGTAGTGTGGGTAATGTTTTATTCATTGATTCAATGTACTTTATAAGCATTATTCTTGAAAAATATTAGCGTTCTGCACTTTTCCTACCCATAAACTATAAGTGTGCCAAATTTTATGCTCCTACTTTCGCGCAATTTTAGTAAAAAGGGGTCCAAAGTTCTTAGATACCCCCGTACCTACCGCAACCCCAACACGTCCGAGTGTGCAAGATGAAAAGC